>CM051377.1:245773-262745 GCA_028015245.1 Cardamine occulta
GGGTTTAAGCTTTAGGGTTTGGGATTTAGGGTTGAGTGTTTAGGGTTTGTGATTTAAGGTTTATGGTTTAGAATTTAGGTTTTGGGTTTAGGGTTTGGGTGTTGAGGTTTTGGGTTTGGGTTTTTTGTTTGGGGTTTAGGGTTTATGATTAATTGTTTAGGGGTTTATGGTTTAGGGTTTGGGGTTTAAGGTTTGGGGTTGGGTTTGGGGTTTAGGTTTGGGGTTTATGGTTTAGGGTTTGAGATTTATGGTTTAGGGTTTAGGGTTTAAGGTTTAGTGTTTGAGATCTAGGGTTTAAGGTTTAGGGGTTAGGGTTTGGGGTCTAGGTTTAAGGTTCGGGGTTTAGGGTTTAGGGTTTAGGGTTTAAGATTTACAATATACGGTTTGGGGTTATGGTTTAGGGTTTGGGGTTTGGGGTTTAGGGTTTAGGATTTACGGTTTCCGGTTTCGGGTTTAGGATTTATGGTTAAGGGTTTAGGGTTTAAGATTTTGGGTGTAAGGTTTAAGGTTTAAGGGTTTGGGGTTTAGGGTTTGAGTTTAGGTTGTGGGTTTAGGGTTTTGTTTGGGGTTTGGATTTGGGTTTTAGATTAAGGTTTAGGATTTAAGGTTAAGGGTTTTGGGGTTAGGGTTTTGGGTTTAGGGTTTTGGGTTTAGGGTTTTGGGTTGGAGATTTAGGGTTTAGGGTTTAGGGTTTAGGGTTTAGGATTTAGGGTTTAGGGTTTAGGGTTTATGGTTTAAAGATTAGGATTTTGGGTTTAGGGTTTAGGGTATAAAGTTTAGGGTTTAGGGTTTAGCATTTAGGATTTGGGGTTTGGGAATTAGGATTTAGGGTTTAGGGTTTAGGGTTTGGGGTTTTGGATTAAGGATTTAAGGTTTAAGGTTTAGCGTTTGGAGTTTGGGGTTTGGGATTTAGGAATTAGGTTTTAGGGTTTAGCGTTTAGGGTTTAGGGTTTAGGGTTTGAGATTTAGGGTTTGAGATTTAGGGTTTAGGGTTTAAGGTTTGAGGTTTAAGGTTTAGGGTTTAGGGTTTGAGATTTAGGGTTTAGAGTTTAGGGTTTAGAGTTTAGGGTTTAAGATTTATAGTTTAGGGTTTAGGGTTTTAGTGTTTAGGGTTTAGGCTTTAAGGGTTTGGTGTTTAGGGTTTAAGGGTTTAGGGTTTAGGGTTTTCCGATTTAGGGTTTGTGGTTTATTGATTTAGGGTTTGGATTATTGATTTAGGGTTTAGGTTATTGGTTTAGGGTTTAGGGTTTAGGGTTTAGGGTTTAGGGTTTATTGTTCAGGGTTTAGGGTTTTAGATTAATGGTTTAGGGTTTAGGGTTTTGAGTTTAGGATTTAGGGTTTTAGATTGAGGGTTTAGGGTTTAGGGTTTGGGATTTAAGGTTTAGAGCTTAGGTTTTAGGGTTTAGGGTTTAGGGTTTAGGATTTAGGGTTTAGGGTTTAAGGGTTAGTGTTTTAGAGTTTAGGGTTTAGGGTTAGGGGTTAAGGGTTTAGGGTTTAGAGTTTAGCGTTTAGGGTTTAAGGTTTGGGGTTTAGGGTTTAGGGTTTAGGGTTTAGAGTTTAGGGTTTAGGGTTTAGGATTTAGGGTTTAGGGTTTAGGGTTTAAGATTTAGGGTTTAATGTTTAGGGTTTAAGGTTTAGGTTTAAGTTTAGGGTTTAGGGTTTAAGGTTTTAGGGGATAAGGTTTAGGGTTTTTGGGGTTTAAGATTGAGAGTTCAAGGTTTAGGGTTTAGGGTTTAGGGCTTAAGGTTTAGGGCTTAGGGTTTAGGGTTTAGGGTTTAGGGTTTAGGGTCTAGGGTTTAGGGTTTAGGGTTTCGGGTTTAGGTGTTCAGGTTTAGGGTTTAGGGTTTCGGGCTTAGGGCTTAGGGTTTAGGGTTTATGGTTTGGGTTTAGGGTTTAGGATTTGGGTTTAGTGTTTAGGGTTTAGGGGTTAAGGTTTGGGATTTAGGGTTTAGGGTTTAGTGTCTAAGGTTTAGGGTTTTGGGTTTAGAGTTTACGGTTTAGAGTTTAGGGTTTAGGGTTTAGGGTTCCGGGTTAAGGGTTTAGGGTTTAGGGCTTAGGGTTTGAGGTTTAGGATTTAAGGTTTAGAGTTTAGGGTTTCGGATTTAGTGTTTAGGTTTTAGGGTTTAGGGTTTAGGGGTTAGGGGTTAGGGTTTAAGGTTTAGGGTTAAAGGTTTAAGGTTTAGGGTGGAAAGGTTTAGGGTTTATGGTTTAGCGTTTTAGGTTTGAGATTTAGGGTTTAGGGTTTAGGATTTAGGATTTAGGGTTAAGGTTTTAGGGTTTAAGGTTTAGGGATTTGGGTATAAAGTTTACGGTTTTGGGTTTAGGATTTAGGGTTTAGGATATAATGTTTAGGTTTTAGGGTTTAGCGTTTAGGGTTTGGGATTTGGAAGTTTGGCTTTATGGTTTAAGGTTTAAGGTTTAGGGTTTATGATTTAAGGTTTAGGTTTTGGGATATATGGTTTAGGGTTTAGGGTTTTAGGTTTAGAGTTTAAGGTTTAGGATTTCGGGTTTTGGGTTTTGGGTTTAGGGTTTAGGGTTTAGGGTTTAGGGTTTAGGGTTTAGGATTTAAGGTTTAAGGTTTATAGTTTAGGATTTAGGGTTTAGAATTTAGGGTTTAGGGTTTGGTGTTTATGGTTAAGGGTTAAGCGTTTAGGGTTTAGAGTTTCGGGTTTAGGGTTTACGGTTTAGTGTTTAGGGTTTAGGATTTGAGATTTAGGGTTTATGGTTTAGGGTTTGAGTTTTAGATTTAGGGTTTGGATTGGTTTAGGGTTTAGGGATTAGGGCTTTGGGTTTAGGGTTTATGGTTTAGTGTTTAGGGTTTTAGATTAAGGGTTTAGGTTTTATAGTTTAGGGTTTAGGGTTTAGATTTTTGAGTTTAGGGTTTAGGGTTTAGGGTTTGGAATTTAGGGTTTAGGGTTTAGGGTGTAAGATTTACGGTTAGGGATTTAGGGTTTTAGGGTTTAGTGTTTAGGGTATAAAGTTTAGGGTTTAGAGTTTAGCATTTAGGATTTTGGGTTTGGGATTTAGGGTTTAGGGTTTAGGGTTTAGGGTTTTGGGTTTAGTGTTTAACGGTTTAGGGGTTTGGGTTTAGGGTTATGGTTTAAGGTTTAGGGTTTACGGTTTAGGGTTGTGGGTATAAAGTTTCGTTTTTGGGATTTAGCGTTTAGGGTTTGGGGTTTAGGGTTTAGGTTTAGGGTTCTAGGTTTTAGGGTTTAGGGTTTAGGGTTTATGGTTTAGGGTTTAGGGTTTAGCATTAAAGCTTTACGGTTTAGGGTATAGGGTATAGGGTATAGGGTTTGGTATTTGGGGTTTAAGGTTTAGGGTTTAGGGTATAGTGTTTAGGGTTTAGGGTTGAGGGTTTACGGTTTAGGGTTTTGGGTTTTGGGTGTAAGGTTTAGGATTAATTGTTTGGGGTTTGAGTTAAGGGTTTTAGATTTAGGGTTTGGGGTTTTAGGGTGTAGGGTTTAGGGTTTATAGTTTAGGGTTTATGGTTTATTGTTTAAGGCTTAAGGTTTAGATTTAGGGGTTTAGGTTTTAAGTTTTAGGGTTTAGGTTTTTGGTTTGTGATTTAGGGGTTACGGTTTGAGGTTTAGGGTTTATGGTTTAGGGTTTATTGTTAAGTGTTTTGGGTTTAGGGTTTTGGGTTTGGTGTTTAGGTTTAAGTTTGTAGGTTTGGGTTTAGCATTTAGGGCTTAGGGTTTGAGGTTTAGGATTTAAGGTTTAGAGTTTAGGGTTTAAGATTTAGGGTTTAAGGTTTAGGGTTTAGGATTTAGAGTTTAGATTAAGAGTTTAGGGTTTAGTTTGGGTTTAGGGGTTTAGGGTTTAGGGTTTAGAGCTTATGGTTTAGGGTTGATTTAGGGTTTCGGGTTTAGGGTTTGAGATTTAGTATTTAGGGTTTAGGGTTTAAAGATTACGGTTTAGGGTTCAGGATTTAGGGTTTACGGTTTATTGTTTAGTGTTTAGGGTTTAAGGTTTAGGGTTTAGGGTTTATGGTTTGGGGTTTAGTTTTTAGGGTTTAAGGTTTAGGGTTTAGGGTTTAGGTTTAAGGTTTTAGGGTTTAGGGTTTACGAGTTTAGGGTTTAGGGTTTAGGGTTTTGGTTTAAGGTTTAGAGTTTAGGGTTTAGGGTTTTTGTTTAAGGTTTTAGATTTAGGGTTTAGGTTTAGGGGTTTAGGGTTTGAGTTTATGGTTTAGGTTTACAGTTTAGGGTTTACGGTTTAAGGTTTAGGGTTTAAGGTTTAGGGTTTTGGGCTTAGGGTTTGAGGTTTTAGGTTTGGGGTTTAGGGTTGGGTGTTTAGGGTTTTGGGTTAAGGGTTTAGGGTATAGGGTTTATGGTTTAGGGTTTGGGTTTAGGGTTTAGGGTTTAGGGTTGGATTTAGGGTTTGTGTTTATTGATTTGGGGTTTGAGTTTTGATTTAGGGTTTGAGTTAATGGTTTAGGGTTTAGGGTTTAGGGTTTGTTGTTTACGGTTTAGAGTTAAGGGTTTAGGGTTTAGCTTATAGGGTTTAAGGTGTAGGGTTGGGTGTTTAGGATTAGGTGTTTTGATATTTGGGTTTAGGGATTAAGGCTTAGGGTTTGAGGTTTAGGATTTAAGGTTTAGAGTTTAGGGTTTCGGATTTAGTGTTTAGGTTTTAGGGTTTAGGGTTTAAGGTTTATTTTTTAGAGTTTAGGGGTTAAGATTTAGGGTTTAGGGTTTAGGGTTTTGGGTTTAAGGGTTTAGGGTTTAAGGTTTAAGGTTTAAGGTTTAGGGTTTAAGGGTTTATGGTTTAGCGTTTCGGGTTGACGGTTTAGGGTTTAAGGTATAAGGTTTAGTGTTTAGTGTTTGAAATATTGGGTTTAGGGTTTAGGGTTTCAGATTTAGAGTTTAGGATTCAGAGTTTAGGGTTTAGGGGTTAAGGTTTAGGGTTTGGGGTTTAGGGTTAGGGGTTTAGGGTTTAGAGTTTGAGATTTAGAGTTTAGGGTTTAGGGTTTAAGATTGTGCGTTTAAGGTTTAGGGTTTAGGTTTAAGGGTTAAGAGTTTAGGGTTTAGGGTTTAGGGTTGTTTGTTTGGGGTTTAGGGTTTATGATTAATTGTTGGGGTTTAGGGTGAAGGGTTTTAGGTTTAAGGTTTACGGTTTGGGTTTAGAGGTTTAGGGGTTTATAGTTTAGGGTTTAAGGTTTAGTGTTTAGGGTTTAGAGTTTGATTTAGGGTTTAGGTTTTAATTTAGGGTTTCCGGTTATTGGTTTATGGTTTAGTGTTTAGGATTGGAGATTTAGGGTTTATGGTTTAGGGTTTATTGTTAAGTGTTTAAGGTTTAGGGTTTAGGGTTTAGGGTTTAGGTTATAAGGTTTTGGGTTTAGGATTTAGGGTATAAAGTTTAAGGTTTAGGATTTAGGGTTTAGGGTTTAAGATTTAGGGTTTAGGGTTTAGGGTTTAGGGTTTAGGGTTTATAATTTAGGGTTTAGGGTTTAAAGTTTAGGGTTTAGGGTTTAGGGTTTATGTTTTAAAGATTAGGATTTTGGGTTTAGGGTTTAGGGTATAAAGTTTAGGGTTTAAGGTTTAGCGTTTAGGATTTAGGGTTTGGGAATTAGGAGTTAGGGTTTAGGGTTTAGGGTTTAGGGTTTGGGGTTTAGGGTTTAGCTTTTGGGTTTTGGGCTTGGGATTTAGGGTTTAGGGTTTAGGGTTTAGCGTTTAGGGTTCTGGGTCTAACGTTTAGGGTATAAAGTTTAGGGTTTAGGGTTTGAGATTTAGGGTTTAGGGTTTAGAGTTTAGGGTTTAGGGTTTAGGGTTTAAGGTTTGGGGTTTAGGGTTTTTGTTTAATGGTTTAGATTTGGGTTTGAGGTTTAGGGTTTAGGTTTTGATTTATGGTTTGGGTTTAAGGTTTGGGTTTAGGATTTAAGGTTTAGGGTTTAAGTTTTGGGTTTAGGGTTTAGGGTTTGAGGTTTCTGGTTTAGGGTTTGGGGTTTAGGGTTTATGGTTAAGGGTTTAGGGTTTAGGGTTTAGGGTTTAGGGTTTAGGGTTTAGGGTTTAGGGTTTGGGGTTTAGGGTTTAAGATTTGGGGTTTGGGGTTTTGATTTAGGGTTTGGGGAATTGGTTAATGGTTTAGGGTTTAGGGTTTAGATTTAGGGTTTATTGTTAAGTGTTTAGGGGTTTTAGATTAATGGTTTAGGGTTTAGGGTTTGGTGTATAGTTGATGTTTTGATTTAGGGTTTAGGGTTTAGGGTTTAGGGTCTAAGGTGTAGGATTTACGGTTTAGGGTTTAGTTTTTAGGGTTTAAGGTTTGGGGTTTAGGATTTAGGGTTTAGATTTTAGGGTTTAAGGTTTGGAATTTAGGGTTTAGGGTTTAGGATTTGAGATTTAAGGTTTAGGGTTTAGGTTTAGTTTTTAGGGGTTAAGGTTTAGGGTTTAGGGTTTAAGGTTTAGGGTTTAGGGTTTAGGGTTTAGGGTTTAGGGTTTCGGGTTTAGGGTTTGGGATTTAGGATTTAGGGTTTAGGGTTTTGGATTTAGGGTTTAGGGTTTAGGGTTTAGGGTTTGGGGTTTAGGGTTTAGGGTTTGTGATTAAGGGTTTAGGGTTTACTGTTTGTGATTTAGGGTTTAGGTTTAAGGTTTGGGGTTTAGGGTTGAGGGTTTAGGGTTTAGGGATTAGATTTCAAGGTTTAGGATTTAGGGTTTAGAGTTTGGGGTTTAGGATTTAAGGTTTAGGGTTAAGGGATTTGGATTTACGGTTTAGGGTTTAGGGTTTATGGTTTAGGGTTTAGAGTTTGGGATTCAGGGTTCAGTGTTTAGGGTTTAGGGTTTAGGATTTAGGATTTAGGGTTTAACTTTTAGGGTTTGGGGAATTGGTTAAAGGTTTAGGGTTTAGGGTTTAGGGTTTAGGGTTTAGGGTTTAGGGTTTAGGGTTTAGGGTTTGGGATTTTGGGTGTTGGGGTTGGTGTTTAGGTTTACGGTTAAGGGTTTAAGATTTAGGATTTATGGTTTAGGGTTTACTTTTTAAAGGTTTAAAATTTGGGATTTAGGAGTTAGGGTTTACGGTTTAAGGTTTAGGGTTTAAGGTTTAGGGTTCGGGGTTTATGGTTTAAGGTTTAGGGCATTAATGTTTAGGGTTTTAGGTTTAGGGTTTAGGTTTTAGGGTTTAGGATTTGGATTGAGGGTTTAGGATTTGAGATTTAGGGTTTAGGGTTTAGGGGTTGGGGTTGAAGGTTTATGATTTAGGATTTCGGGTTTGAGATATAGGGTTTAGGGTTTATGGTTTGAGATTTAGAATTTAAGGTTTAGGGTTTAGAGTTTAGGGTTTAAGATTTAGGGTTTAAGGTTTAGGGTTTAGGGTTTAGCGTTTAGGGTTTAGGGTTTAGGGTATGGGGTTTAGGGTTTAGGATTTGGAATTTGGGGTTTAGAGTTTATGATTTAGGATTTAGGGTTTAGGTTTAGGGTTTAGGGTTTATGGTTTCGGGTTTTTGTTTAAGGTTTAGAAGGGTTTGGAATTTAGGGTTTAGGGTTTAGGGTTTAGAGTTTAAGATTTAAGGTTTAGGGTTTAGGGTTTAAGGTTTAGAGTTTAATGTTTACGGTTTTGGGTTAAGGTTTTAGGGTTTAGGGTTTAGGGTTTAGGGTTTAGAGTTTAAGGTTTACAGTTTAGAGTTTTGGGTATAATGTTTAGGGTGTAGGGTTTATGGTTTAGGGTTTGGGATTTAGGGTTTAGGGTTTAGGGTTTAGGTTTTGATTTAGGGTTTGAGTTTTGATTTAGGGTTTGGATTATTGGTTTAGGGTTTAGTGTTTAGGGTTTGAGCCTTAGGGTTTATTGTTAAAGGTTTAGGGTTTTAGATTAATGGTTTAGGGTTTAGGGTTTAGGGTTTAGGATTTAGGGTTGAGGGTTTAGCATTTAGGGTTTAGGGTTTGGATTTAGGATTTAAGGTTTAGGGTTTAGCGTTTGGGGTTTGGGGTATGGGATTTAGGAATTAGGTTTTAGGGTTTAGCGTTTAGGGTTTAGGATTTAGGGTTTAGGGTTTAGGATTTAGGGTCTCGGGTTTAGTGTTTATGGTTTAGGGTTTAAGGTTTAGGGTTTAGAGTTTAAGGTTTACGGTTTGGGGTTTAGGGTTTAAGGTTTAGGGTTTAGGGTTTAGGGTTTAAGGTTTAGGGTTTAGGGTTTAAGGTTTAGGGTTTTGGGTTTACGATTTAGGGTTTAGAGTTTAAAGTTTGAGATTAAGGGTTTAGGGTTTAGGATTTAGGGTTTAGGGTCTAGGGTTTGGGGTTTAAGGTTTAAGTTTTAAGGTTTGGGATTTATGGTTTAGGGTTTAGGGTTTAGGTTTTAGGGTTTAGGGCTTAGTGTTTAGGGTTTAGGGTTTTTGTTTTGGGGTTTAGGGTTTATGATTTAGGGTTTAGGGTTTAGAGTTTAAGTTTAATGTTTTGGGTTAGGGCTTAAGGGTTTAGGGTTTAAGGTTTATAGTTCAGGGTTTATGGTTTTTGTTTAGGGTTTAGTGTTTAGGGTTTAGGATTTACAATTTAGGGTTTCCGGTTATTGGTTTACAGTTTAGTGTTTAGGTTTTGAGATTTAGGGTTTATGGTTTAGGGTTTATTGTTAAGGTTAAGGGTTTAGGGTTTAGGGTTTAGGGTTTAAGATTTAGGGTTTAAGGTTTAAGGTTTAAGGTTTAGGGTTTATGGTTTGAGTTTTTGAATTTAAGGTTTAGGGTTTAGGGTTTAGGGTTTAGGGTTTAGGGTTTAAGGTTTAGGGTTTAGGGTTTAAGGGTTTAGAGATTTAGGGTTTAGGGTTTTTGGGTTTAGGGTTTAGGGTTTAAGGTTTAAGGTTTAGGGTTCAAGGTTTAGGTTTTGGGATTTAAGGTTTACGGTTTAGGGTTAAGGGTTTATGGTTTAAAGTTTAGGGTTTAAGTTTTAGGGTTTAGGGTTTAGGGTTTAGAGTTTAGGGTTTAGGTTTTCGGTTTTAGGGTTTAGCATTTACGGTTTAGTGTTTAGGGTTTAGGGTTTGGGGTTTAGGATTTAGGGTTTAGGGATTAGGGTTTAAGGTTTGGGGTTTCAGGTTTAGGGTTTAGGGTTTAGGGTTTAGGGTTTAGTGTTTAGGGTTTAGAGTTTAGGGCTTAGGGTTTATGGTTTAGGGTTTACGGTTAATGATTTGGTATTTAGGGTTCAGAGTTTTGGGTTTAGGGTTTAGAGTTTAGAGTTTAGGGTTTAGGGTTTTGGATTTAGGCTTAGAGTTTAGGTTTAAGGTTTTAGGTTTAGGGTTTAGGGTTTAGGGTTTAGGGTTTAGGGTTTAGGGTTTAGGGTTTAGGGTTTAGGGTTTAGGGTTTAGGGTTTAGGGTTTAGGGTTTAGGGTTTAGGGTTTTGGATTTAGGGTTTGGATTATTGATTTAGGGTTTGAGGTTTTGGTTTGGGTTTAGGGTTTAGGGTTTGAATTTAGGGTTTATTGTTAAGTGTTTAGGGTTTTAGATTAATGGTTTAGGGTTTAGGGTTTGGTGTATAGTTTGGTGTTTGATATTTAGGGTTTAGGGTTTAGGGTTTAGGGTTTAGGGTTTAGTGTTTAGGGTTTAGAATTTTGGATTTAAGATTTAGGGTTTAGGGTTTAGGGTTTGGGGTTTGGGGTTTATGGTTTAGTGTTTAGGGTTTGAGTTTAGGTTTTCAGATTTAAAGTTTACGGTTTAGTGTTTAGGGTTTGGTGTTTAGAGTTTAGGGTTTAGGTTTTAGGGCATAATGTTTAGGGTTTAGGGTTTAGGGTTTGGTGTTTAGGTTTTAGGGTTTAGGGTTTAGTGTTTTGGGTTTACTGTTTAGGGTTTTGTTTGGGGTTTAGGATTGAGGTTTGGGTTGAGGGTTTAGGGTTTGAGGTTTGGGTTTTAGGGTTTGGGGTTTGGGGTTTAGGGTTTAGGGTTTGAGATTTAGGGTTTAGGGTTTAGGGTTTGGATTAGGGTTTAGGGTTTAGGGTTTAGTGTTTGGGTTTGGGGTTTAAGGTTTGGGGTGTAAGGTTTAGGATTTAGGGTTTATGGTTTGGGTTTAGGGTTTACGGTTTGAAGTTTAGGATTTAAGGTTGAAGGTTTAGGGTTGAGGGTTTAGGGTTTAGGGTATAGGGTTTATGGTTTAGGGTTTAGGTTTTAGGGTTTAGGGTGTAAGGTTTTGGGTTTGGGGTTTAGGATTTAGGGTTTAGGTTTTTGGTTTTGGGTATAAAGTTTAGGGTTTAGGGTTTATGGTTTAGGGTTTGGAGTTTAGGGTATAGGGTATCGGGTTTAGGGTTTAGGGTTTAGGGTTTAGGGTTTGGTGTTTATGGTTCAGGGTTAATGGTTTAAGGTTTAGGGTTTAGGGTTTAGGGTTTAGGGTTTAGGGTTTAGGGTTTAGGGTTTAGGGTTTAGGATTTAGGGTTTAGATTGAGTGTTTAGGGTTTAAGGTTTAGGTTTGGGGTTTAGGGTTTAAGGTTTAGGGTTTAGTGTTTGACATTTAGGGTTTAGGGGTTAGGGTTTGAGATTTAGGGTTTAGGGTTCAGGGTTTAAGGTTTAGGTTTAGGGTTTAGGGTTTAGGGTTTGGGATTTAAGGTTAATGTTTAGGGTTTAAGGTTTAGTATTTGAGATATAGGGTTTAGGGTTTGGAGTTTAGGGTTTAGGGTTTAAGTTTTAGGGTTTAGGGTTTAGATTTAGGGTTTAGGGTTTAGAGTTTTAGGGTTTAGGGTTTAGATTTAGGGTTTAGGGTTTAGGGTTTAGGGTTTGGAGTTTAGGGTTTAGCGTTTAGGGTTTAGGGTTTAGTGTTTGGAGTTTAGGGTTTAGTGTTTAAGTTTTAGGGTTGGATTTGGGGTTTTGGGTTTAGGTTTGAGATTTAGGTTTGGGTTTAGGGTTTAGGTGTTTAGGGTTTATGGGTTAGTTTAGGGTTTAAGTTTTGGTTTAGGGTTTAGGTTTAGGGTTTAGGGTTTAGGATTTGATTTAGGGTTTGTGGTTTTGATTTAGGGTTTGGGTTATTGATTTAGGGTTTGGGTTTTATTGGTTTGGGTTTAGGGTTTAGGGTTTGAATTTAGGGTTTATTGTTAAGGGTTTAGGTTTTAGATTAATGGTTTGGGGTTTAGGGTTTGGTGTTTAGGTTTAGGTGTTTTGAAATTAAGTGTTTAGGGTTTAAGGTTTAGGGTTTGTGATTTAGGATTTAGGGTTTAGTGTTTTATGTTTAGGGT
Source organism: Cardamine occulta (assembly GCA_028015245.1). NCBI lineage: Eukaryota > Viridiplantae > Streptophyta > Magnoliopsida > Brassicales > Brassicaceae > Cardamine > Cardamine occulta. Next base: position 256,901 of record CM051377.1, read on the forward strand.
TTGGAATTTAGGGTTTAAGGTTTAGTGTTTGAGATCTAGGGTTTAGGGTGTAGGGTTTGGGGTTTGGGGTTTAGGGTTTAGGGTCTAGGGTTTGGAGTTTAGGGTTTACGGTTTACGGTTTCGGATTTGGGGTTTAGGGTTTAGGGTTTAGGGTGTAAGGTTTACGGTGTAGGGTTTAGGGTATAGGGTTTAGGGTTTTAGATTTAGGGTTTAGGGTTTTAGGGTGTAGGGTTTAGGCTTTGGGGTTTAGGATTTAAGATCTAGGGTTTAGTGTTTAGGGTTTAGGGTTTAAGGTTTAGTATTTAGGGTTTAGGGTTTAGGGTTTGAGATTTTAGGGTTTGGGTTTAGGGTTTTGAGGTTTAGGGCTTAAGGTTTAGGTTTAGGGTTTAAGTTTAGGTTTAGGGTTTATGGTTTGGGTTTTGGTTTAGGGTTTGGGTTTATGATTAATGGTTTGGGGTTTAGAGTTTAAGGTTTTGAGTTTAGGGTTTAAGGTTTAAGGTTTAGTTTAGGGGTTTATGGTTTAGGGTTTATGGTTTTAGTGTTTAGGGTTTAGGGTTTTGATTGGGTTTTGGGTTTATTAATTTAGGGTTTGGGTTTTTGGTTTGTGGTTTAGGGTTTAGGTTTGAGGTTTAGGGTTTATGGTTTGGGTTTATTGTTAAGTGTTTAGGGTTTTAGATTAATGTTTTAGGGTTTGGGAGTTTAGGGTTTAGGATTTAAGATTTGGGATTTAGGGTTTAGGGTTTAGCATTTAAGGTTTAAAGATTAGGATTTTCGGTTTAGGGTTTAGGGTTTAGGGTTTAGGGTTTAGGGTCTGGGATTTATGTTTTGGTGTTTATGGTGTAGGGTTTAAAGTTTAGGGTTTTGGGTTTAAAGTTCAGGGTTTAGGGTTTAGGGTTTACGATTTGGGATTTAAGGTTTAGGTTTAGGGTTTGGGATTTAGGGTTTAGGGTTTTGAGTTTAGGATTTTTGGTTTAGGGGTTAGGGTTTGAGATTTAGGGTTTAGGGTTTGAGTTTAGGGTTTAGGGTTTTGGATTTGAGGTTTAGGGTTTAGGGTTAAGGGTTTAAGATTTGAGGTTTGGGGTTTAGGGTTTGGTGTTTAGGGTTTAGGGTTTGGTGTTTAAGGGTTTAGGGTTTAGGGTTTAGGAGTTTGAGGTTTGGGGTTTAAGGTTTAGGGTTTAGGTTTGGGGTTTGGGATTTGGGTTTGGGTTTAGGGTTTGGGGTTTAGGGTTTAGGTTATTTAATTTAGGGTTTGGGTTGTTGGTTTAGGGTTTAGGGTTTAGGGTTTGCGATTTATGGTTTAGCATTTAGGGTTTAGTGTTTAGGGTTTAGGGTTTAGGGTTTAGGGTTTAAGGTCTATGGTTTTGGATTTAGGCTTTAGAGTTTAAGTTTAGGGTTTAGGGTTTAGGGTTTAGGGTTTAAGGTTTGGGATTTATGGTTTGGTGTTTAGGGTTTAGGCTTAGGGTTTAGGGTTTAGGGTTTTGGTTTTACGGTTTAGTGTTTTGGGTTTAGGCTTAGGGTTTAGGGTTTAGGGTTTAGGGTTTAGGATTTGATATTTAGGGTTTAGGGTTTAGGATTTAGGATTTGAGATTTAAGGTTTAGGGTTTAGGAATTAGGGTTTATGGTTTGAGATTTAGAATTTAAGGTTTAAGGTTTAGGGTTTAGGATTTAGGGTTTAGATTGAGAGTTTAGGGTTTAAGGTATAGGGTTTAGGGTTTAGGATTTGAGATTTAAGGTTTAGGGTTTAGGGTTTAGGGTTTGGGTTTAGGGTTTAGGGTTTAAGGTTTAGGGGTTAATGTTTAAGGTTTAGGATTTAGGGTTTAGGGTTTAGATTGAGAGTTTAGGGTTTAAGGTTTAGGGTTTAGGGTTTAGGATTTGAGATTTAAGGATTAGGGTTTAGGATTTAGGGTTTAGGGTGTAGGGTTTAGGGTTTGGTGTTTAGGGTTTAGGGTTTATGATTTAGGGTTTAGGGTTAAGGGTTAAGGTTTAGGGTTTTAGGGATTAGGGTTTAGAGTTTAAGGTTTAGTGTTTAGGGTTTAGGATTTAGAGTTTAGGGTTTAGAGTTCTAGGGATTAGGGTTTAGAGTTTAAGCTTTAGGGTTTAGGGTTAAGGGTTAATGGTTTAGGGTTTAGGGTTTAGGGTTTAGGGTTTAGGGTTTAGGATTTATGATTTAGAGTTTAGGGTTTAGGTTGTTGTTTAGGGTTTATGGTTTAGGGTTTAAGGTTTAGGGTGTAGGGTTTAGGGTTTATTGTTAGGTGTTTGGGGTTTTAGATTAAGGGTTTGGGGTTTAGTGTTTGGTTTTTGGGTTTAGGTGTTGTGAGGTTTAGGGTTTAGGTTTAGGGTTTATGGTTTGAGATTTGGGGTTGGGTTGAGTTTAGGGTTTAGGGTTTAAGGTTTGGGTTTTAGGTTTGGTTTTAGGTTTGGGGTTTAGATTGAGGTTTAGGGTTTAAGGTTTGGGGTTTAGGGTTTGGGATTTGATTGGGTTTAGGGTTTAGTGTTTAGGGTTTAGGGTTAAGGGTTTAGGGTTTAGGGTTTAAGATTTAGAATTTAGGGTGTCGGGTTTAGGGTTTAGGGTTATGGGTTCTTAATTTAGGGTTTAGTATTTAGAGTTTAGCGTTTTGAGTTTAAGGTTTAGTGTTTACGATTTAGGATTTAGGATTTCATGTTTAGGGTTTTGATTTAGGGTTTAGTTTTAATTTAGGGTTTAGGTTTATTGGTTTGTAGTTTTAGGGCGTAGGATTTGGGGTTTGCGGTTTAGGGTTTAGGGTTTAGAGTTAAGAGTTTAGGGTTTTAGATTAATTGTTTAGGGTTTAGGGTTTAGTGTTTAGGGTTTAGGGTTTAGGGTTTAGGGTTAACGATTTAAGGTTTAGGGTTTAAGGTTTAAGGTTTTGGATTTAGGTTTAAGGTTTAAGGTTTAAGGTTTAGGGTTTACGGTTTAGGGTTTGGGGTTTAGGGTTTAGGGTTTAGGGTTTAGGGTTTAGGGTTTAGGGTTTAGGGTTTAGGGTTTAGTGTTTAGTGTTTACGGATTTGGGTTTAGGGCTTGGGGTTTCGGATTGAGGGTTTAGTGTTTAGGGTTTAATGTTTAGAGTTTGAGATCTAGGGTTTAGGATTTGGGTTTAGGGTTTGAAATTTAGGGTTTACTGTTTAGGGTTTAGGGTTTATGGTTTTGGGTTTTAGGGTTTGGGGTTTAGGGTTTAGGGTTTAGGGTTTAGGGTTTAGGGTTTAGGGTTTAGGGTTTAGGGTTTAGGGTTTAGGGTTTAGGGTTTAGGGTTTAGGGTTTAGGGTTTAGTGTTTAGGGTTTAAGGGTTAGGGTTTAGGGTTTAGGGTTTAGAGTTTTAGGTTTAGGGTATGGATTTAAGATTTATGGTTTAGGTTTTAGGATTTAGGTTTTAGGGTTTAAGTTTTAGGGTTTTGGGTATAAAGTTTAAGGTTTAGTGTTTAGGGTTTAGGGTTTAGGGTTTTAGGTTTAGGGTTTTGGGGTGTAGGGTTTAGGGTTTAGAGTTTTAAGTTTAGGGTTTTGAATTTAGGGTTTACGGTTTAGAGTTTAGGGTTTACTGTTTAGGGTTTAGAGTTTATGGTTTAGGGTTTAGGGTTTAGGGTTTAGGGTTTTTAGGGTTTAGGGTTTATGGTTTGGGGTTTAGGGTTTAAGGTTTTAGATTTAGGGTTTAGTGTTTACGGTTTAGGGTTTAGAATTTGGGATTTTTGGTTTAAGGTTTAGGGTTTAGGGTTTAATGTTGAGGTTTGAAATTTGGGTTTTTGGGTTTAGGGTTTGGGGTTTGGGTTTAGGTTTGAGGTTTGGGGTTTAGGGTTTAGAGGGTTTAGGGTTTGGGTTTAAGGTTTAGGGTTTAGGGTTTAGGGTTTAAAGTTTAGGGTTTAAGGTTTAAGATTTAAGGTTTAGGGTTTACGGTTAAGGGTTTGGCAGTGTAGGGTTTAGATTTTAGGGTTTGGGATTTAGGGTTTAGGGTTTAGGGTTTAGTGTTTAGGGTTTAGGGTTTAATTTTAGGGTTTGGGTTAATAATTCTGGTTTGTGGTTTTTGGTTTGGGGTTGGGGTTTAGATTTGAGGTTTAGGGTCTAGCGTTTAGGCTTTATTGTTTAAGATTTAGGGTTTAGGGTTTAGGGTATAGGGTTTAGTGTTTAAGGTTCGGGATTTATGGTTTGGTGTTTAGGGTTTAGGGTTTAGGGTTTAAGGTTTACGGTTAAGGTTTTACGGTTTAAAATTTAGGGTTTAAGGTTTGTGATTTAGCGTTTTGGGTTTACGATTTAGGGTTTAGGGTTTAAAGTTTGAGATTGAGGGTTTAGGGTTTAGGATTTAGGGTTTAGGGTTTAGGATTTAGGGTTTATTGTTTAAGATTTAGGGTTTAGGGTTTTTAGCTTTAGGGTTTAGGGTTTACGGTTAAGGGATTTAGGTTTAGGGTTTAGGGTTTAGGGATTAGGGTTTAGGGTTTATGGTTTAGGGTTTAGGGTTTACGGATTTGGGTTTAGGGTTTAGAGATTAGGGTTTGGGATTTAGGGTTTAGTGTTTAGTGTTTACGGATTTGGGTTTGGTGTTTAGGGTTTTGGGTTTAGTGTTTAGGGTTTAGAGTTTAGCATTTAGGGTTTTCTGCTTGGGATTTAGGGTTTAGGGTTTAAAGATTAGGATTTTGGGTTTAGCGTTTAGGATTTGGGGTTTGGGATTTAGGATTTAGGGTTTAGAGTTTATGGTTTAGGGTTTTGGGTGTAGGGTTTAAGGTTTAGGGTTTGGGGTTGGGGCTTTTGGGTTTAGGGTTGAGGTTTTAGGTGGGGTTTAGGGTTTAGGTGTTTTATGGTTTAGGGTTTAAGGGTTTAGGGTTTAGGGTTTGTGGTTTAGGGTTTAGGGTTTAGGGTTTAGGGTTTAGGTTGGATTTAGGGTTTGTGGTTTTTGATTTGGGGTTTGAGTTTTGATTTATGGTTTGGGGTTTTGGTTTACGGTTTAGGGTTTACGGTCTAAGGTTTAGGGTTTATTGTTAAGTGTTTAGGGTTTTAGATTAAGGGTTGAGGGTTTAGGGTTTAGAGTTTAGGGTTTAGGTTTTTGGTTTTAGGGGTTTAGCGTTTACGGTTTAGGGTTTAGGGTTTAGGGTTTGGGGTTTAGGATTTAGGGTTTAGGGATTAGGGTTTAGGGTTTACGGTTTGAAGTTTAGGATTTAAGGTTGAAGGTTTAGGGTTGAGGGTTTAGGGTTTAGGGTATAGGGTTTATGGTTTAGGGTTTAGGTTTTAGGGTTTAGGGTTTAAGATTTAAGGTTTAGGTTTTGGGATTTATGGTTTACGGTTTAGGGTTTAGGTTTAGGGTGTAGTGTTTAAGGTTTAGGGTTTAGAGTTTAGGGTTTAGGGTTTAGGGTTTAAGGTTTAGGATTTAGGATTTAAGTTTTGGGGTTTAAGGTTTAAGGTTTAGGGTTTAGGGTTTAGGGTTTAGGGTTTAGGGTTTAGTGTTTGTGGTTTAGAGTTTAGGGTTTGAGATTTAAGGTTTAGGGTTTAGGGTTTAGACTTTAGTGTTTAGTGTTTAAGGTTTAGGGTTTAGGGTTTAGGGTTTAGGGTTTTGGGTTTTGGATTTAGGGTTTTGGGTTTAAGGTTTTCGGTTTAGGGATTTGGGTATAAGGTTTAGGGTTTAGGCTTTAGTGTTTAGGGATTAGGGTTTAGAGTTTAGGGTTTAGGGTTTAGGGTTTAAGGTTTGGAATTTTGGGTTTAGGGTTTAGGGGTTTAGGGTTTTTAATTTTAGTGTTTAGGGTTTCGAGATTTGTGTTTAGGGTTTAGGGTTTATGGATTAGGGTTTAGGGCTTGGGATTAAGGGTTTGGGTTTTGGGTTTAGGGTTTGAGTTATTGATTTAGGGTTTC
>CM051377.1:262845-283336 GCA_028015245.1 Cardamine occulta
TGACATTGTTGGCTCAGGCCACTGATAATATGTATTTAAGATTGGTTGTTTATGGAATAGCAGGAGCAAGCTCATTTTTCTGCATTTATGATGGCAGGATGTTAGAGATGCTAAGCGAAGGCTTACTATGAGGGTCCATAGAAACTGTGTGTTTCAAAGTTGAATCTGACATAAAACAGTTCCTTATCTCTTCAATGTCTGGAGATATTAACATTTTCTTAGTCAGGAAATCCAATTATCATGGGGTTTATATATGATTTGTACATTTAATGCTCCTGAGGCACTATCTGGGGATGCACCATATATCTCCCTTGGGAGAGCTTTTTGGTATATTTTCATTTGAGAGATGCTGCCTCTATTCTTCCGTTAAAAGCGACATCATGACTCTTGAACTATGCATCAGTACTTTTGTTGTGTGTATGTTGTTTTAGGAAGTAGTGACTTTTATCCATTTGTTGTTTCAATAGTTTCAAGTGGTATGAAACTCATCTTTTCGAGTAGGTGTGTGGGAAGGAACTTTTATGCTATATAATTTTATTAACATACAAACTGATAAATTGAAAGCTTCGATTGAAAGAGGTGGTTGGATTAGAAGGAGATTGTTTTTATTTGCCTGGACGCATGTTATCTCGAAGGTTCAGTTCAATCTTTTGGAGTTTCTGAAAAACTCACTGATAGAGTAGTTGAGATTAGGATGGCCATCCTTGACCTTAGTAGGAACTGTTTGCTCTCAGATCCGCCGAGAGCCGAGGCTCCATTAAGTATATGTAAGTCTTTCTTTATCATACCATTTTTATACTTTAGAATTGACTACTATTGTTGTGTTAAGTGATGTAGCTGCTCTCTGTGGCCGGCTCTTGGATTGTGAAATGAGGGTATCCGCAGAAACAAGTTGTTGCTGTTATTTGTGATGTGGCTGTGGAGTTCACTGGCGTCGATTCGAGTTGACACCTATAAAGTTGGTTGCTGAAACGGCTCACGAGGAGAATAAAAGCTAATGGGTTTTGTATTCAGTCTGGATGTCACAGATAGTTGCATGCTTTAAAGACATTTGAACTCAGCAGTTTTTACTAAGCAGATTTTCGTTAAAACTTTTACAATGGAAAAGGTTGACAAAGGGTTGTTCGGGTATATTGCTTACCTGTGCTGATGGGAAGGTGGCAGGAACTAAGACTTGATCAGATTCCTGGAAAAATTTTGAGATGTCTTTGCAACAAAAGATTTCAGGTAGGACATCTATAAAGGTTTTGAACTTTGTTTGTACTTTATATTTATATATCTAAGTTGACTGGGTTCTAGAAATTGGATATGATCCCATTTATGCCTTTTGGGAAAAGATATTCTAAATATGATTAGTGTGTTGCATTTGAGATTCCAAGAATGCAATTGAATATATTCTGAACAGTTCACTGTTTCCTGGTGATGAATTTTTCTGTGAGAGATAAAGTTAAGCTTGTGGATACGAAATATTTTTCGGGTTTGACAAGGGGAACCAAAGGGGGCTTTTGAGAAAATGGGGCAGCAAAGACAAGGGTTTATTTGATGGATTACTTTTTGGCAGTGTGTAACAACTTCTGACTCCAGGCTTTATCATCCTGTCCTTTTTAAGTATTGTAGATTGACCTTGTAAATATTTCTTGACCTTTGGGATACAACAAGAAAGTAGAAAATGTCAATCAAAGATGCATCAGGTTCCGACCAAGGCAGATGCAAGAGGCCAACCGGTTACCAGGCTTTTTTTCAAAACTTTTTGGTTGGATGTATTTTATGTCTTGCTTTTTAGTTTTATTATCATAGTGCATGTTCGTCTGACCCGTCGAGCAGCAGAGTACTGATGCTCCTGAGATGCGAAAAAAAAGGCCTATTAAGGTTCAGAGGTTATGTCACGCTTCTGACCTTACACCAGGCAAACAGAACTTTTTAATTCAAACAGAACTGATCAACTGAAAGATTAATATAATTGGAAAATAGTCACCTTGATCCCAACACTAGAAGCAAGCGCATTAAGCAAGCAGATCAAGTGAGAATGGTAGAGAAAACCAGAACTTTGTTGTTGTATATTTGGATGAAATTTTAATAACTTCTTATATTTGGTTTTGTGGTTTTTGATTTGTTGTGCAGGATGGTATGCATCAAAATAACTTTCGGGAAGCGTATAGTCTCCCATGAATTTCCCTTATCTCTATAGCCTCTCTCCATTGGTGTTCTTATCTGCTATTCAGCACGGAATTTGTGAAAAGATTTTGAGCGAAGTATCAGCTAAAAGTCTTCTAAAAAAATGTTGGGAGTTAAATCTTGTATGGGATTTCTTAGGGGTAAAAACTTTTATCAGACACATTGGTTTATAATTCACTACCTTTCAGTCAGGAGAACTGTTTGGCATTTATGATTGCTGATTACATCCCATGCTCATGAACTTCTTTTCTTTTTACTAATTACAAACTCCACCATATTGATGTCATTTATTTCATTTTTTTACTTCTTTTACAGTCCATCATTGTTTGATGGGGCTGAAGAAGAACTGATGGGTTTCCTTAAAGATGATGATGAAATGATAAAGGAAGGTACTCTAAAAAAATTCTGGCAAAAGCAGGTTGTACTATTCACGGGAGAATCTCATTGTTTTTCAGGTAAAAGTCTCAACTTCTTTGATTTGTAATTTATCTTTATCATCAAAAAAGGGCTTGCTTTTTCTTGTTCCCTGTCTTTATCTATTGTTTCTCTTATTGTCTCTCTAAAGTTCTGTGGACCTGTTACTGGGAAGGATCTGTGTAAGTATGCTGTGCTTGCACTAGCATCAATAACGAAGGATGATGGCCTGAAGTCGCTCTCTGTTCTATTACAAGGTGATAGTTCTGTTTTCTCATGGATATTTTGCTTAAAAATATTACTATCTGTAGTTGATAATTAGTTTGTGGAAATTTTGGTTTTATACTTGTTTTGTAGAGACTGATGGACATGCTGGAGGACAAGAGACATCAGCCAGCTGTTCTTCAGTGTCTTGGATGCATAGGCAGGATCGCAATGCCAGTCCTTTTGAGACCAGAGAAACCGAAATAGTTGAGTTTATTAGAAGCAAAATCCTCAAGCTCAAAAGTGTATGTATTTATTAATCGTTTGTTTTTCTCTGCAAAACTTCACTACCTGTCTTTCACTGGTTTCCCAGATTTCTTTTCAGTTTTTATTGGAAGACACTTAAACCTCTTTGCAGGAAGCTGTAGATGACAAAAATTATCCTGGGAAGAGAAAAGTGAAATCTGTCAGCTGAAGGTTGGTACCTGACAAGAAATTTTTTTTCTTAGAACTCATTTTACGTTTACAGTTACGGATGTTTGTTTCACCTTATATTTACAGTGATCAAGTAATTTCTCTCTTGTCTAGTTAGTTTCAAAACTCTTCCTTCTCTTAATAGATATCAGGATGACAAGACGTTGGTTAAGAGCTTCTTGCCTTTTAAGGATGCTCATCTTGATATGCGGTGTTGATGACCTTCTTGGATTACTAAAAACATTCTTTCCTTTGGGGAAGTATCTGAAGATCTAGAATCAAGGTTGGTAAACATTAGTGCTAATTATGCTAAGAGGTTCTTTTTCCTGTAAAATTTGAAGGCACTCATGCTCAACCTCTCCACAGTTCTGTTGACAAGGCCCATTTGAGACTTGCTGCAGCAAAGGCAGTCCTCCGCCTTTCTAGGCACTGGGATGATAAAATACCGATTGATATCTTCCATTTAACATTAAAAAACCCTGAGGTACCTTCCTTCGATTTGGTTTTCCATTCGCATTTCCCATCCAATTTTACATCTGATCTGGGTTCTGTTTTTAACTTTTAGCATTTTCTCTTAACCTCTCCTGTAGATACCATTTTCTACAGCTAAGAAAATATTCCTCGGAAAGTTCACCAGTATGTAAAGGATCGAAGTTTTGGAGATGAAGTATGCCTGTTCATTCTTGTTTGATACCACTGGATCAAATGTTCTCGAATCAGAGGAGGTATGTTATCGTCCTTCACTTAAAAACACATATATGATGTTTCTGAGTTGAGAATGTTGAGAATCTGGCTATAAACTATTCGTCTGGATTGGTATACAGGAGAAACAGAACCTGGCTGATATAATTCAACATTCTTACCAAACAAAAGTGCGGAAAAGTTCTGCTCAGACTGATGCAAATTCAGTTGCTCTCTACCCTCATCATATCCTTCCTTATCTGGTCCACGCACTTGCGCATCATTCTTGTCCTGACGTTGAGAAATGCAAAGACGTAAAGGAATATGAAATGATATATCGGTAATTTATTTTTTGGTTTACTTCTAGTTACCATTGCTTGACTCTTTCTTTAACTGTGAAATTAGCCATTTCTGTTATTTGTTTTTTTGGTTGATATTTTACTTACTATTTCCAATTGTTTATTTCAGCCAATTATACTTGATCGTTTCTATGATGCTCCATAAAGAGGAAGATGGGAAGGCTGAAGACATTGACAAGGAACAGGAGTGCGTTCCCACCATTATCTTTATCTTCCATAGTATAAAACAGTCAGATGATGTCACTGATGCAACAAAGTCAAAGGTCGGTAAAAGATTTTCTTGAGCTTGTTCTGTTTTACAACAGCCATGTTATGACTACTTTTGATAATCATTCTAAGCATGTCCGTCTATGTAATCACTCTAACCATACTGGTATATGTATTAACTCTACTCACCGCTGTCGTGGTGCCACAGAGCTGACATTTCATAATTTATAGTAACAGAACTCACATGCGATCTGTGAGCTTGGGCTGTCAATAATCCATCACTTAGCTCAGAACGAGCCTGGTCTACAAGGGAAATCACACCTGTATCACTGCCTCCGATGCTGTACAAACCTTCTGAAAAAATTGAAGGTGACAGTTCTCAGGTAAGAACGCAGAATTTTTCAAATTTTTGGCAATCTGAGCTGTCTCTCATGTTTGCTTACAGATTTACTGTGTTTGACCTCATATATTGTCCTGGTTTGTGTTTGCTGACCCAAGACATTTTGTTTCAACAGGTTGCTGAAGAGCAATTGTGGCTAGCTGATGAGACTGTCCTGGCACACTTCAGGGCTCTCAAGTTGGAGAGGTCATGCTGATGCATCTGTATGCTACTCAACTTGAAAATCTGAGTTGCAGTAACTAGTGATTTCTGTATTTATTGATATTTCTCCTTTCAGGTAGTACCCCAAACTTCAGAGAAAAAGGTTCTGATTGATGGGGAAAGTGATGGGAATGAAATTCCTCTGGGTAAAATTGTAGAACTTTTTGAGAGCTCAGGGAACCAAGAATAGAAAGGGCAAAAAGAATAAATCTGTAGCAGATGAAGACGAGAATGGTAAAAATGACGTCGATGTTTTAAAAATGGTGAGGGAGATAAATCTGGATCATTTGCAAATGCTGGATAAATTTGAATCCAGTAATGGACACAGACATTCCCCTGGTGAGAGAGCTGACACATTTCAAAGAGATCAGAAGGATAACAAAAGGAATGCTGGTGATGAAACATCAGTAGTTTCTGTCCCTAAGCGCCGGAGATCATCTTCTGGTCATAGTCCTTTCAAGTTCTCTAATAGTGGTTCTAAAGTTTCATTAAAAGCTTCTGAAGAAGAGCTACATCAAGAGAAAGACATGGACAAAATGTCTCCTCGACTCGAACGATGAAAATTCAGACCGAGAGAAAAGATTAGAAAGCATCTCTCCCTGAAGAAAAAAAAAGCTTCTCATCAAAATTAAAGAACACAGAATCTGATTGGAGTCTCACTGATCTGGAACATCAAAGCGAAGGTGGCAACCGCAGTGAGAGGGTAAAAACCACTAATAGCATCGTACCTTTTGTTTCATTTTACTATAGTTCAGTTTATTGATATTCAGTCAATATCCAATTTTTTCTACTCAAACAGAAGCAGAGTAGGTCAGCTGAAAGTGGTGATAACAAATTGAAGTCTGCCTCTGGATCAATGAAGAATCGAAAAAAAAAAACATCTCAGGACTGGCTCAGGTGCGGAGCTTTACCTTCCATTGATGTTTATCAGTGTCACTTTTGTGCTACTTGAACGTTGTGACAACAAATATTTTCTTGTCTGACCTAATTTACTGTCCAGTGCTCCACAACTGGAAATAAATTGGCTGATGATGAACTGATCGGTTGCAGAATAGATGTTTGGTGGCCCATGGATAAACGGTAAGCATTCTTTCAGCGATTTTCATTGGATGATTGACAGTGCAAAAGTGATTTTGGCTGACACATTATTCCCTTGGAGATTTTTGTTTTGTTTTTTCTTCGTGATTTTTTTAATTATTCTGATATCCATGCAAAGCTACTATGTGAAGGAGTTGATTCGCTTTTGTTCCCATTCTTAGTCGCATCTTGTTACTCTGAATCCATCTAATGCGGTCATTTCATTTCCAACAAAATGTGGTATTGGTTTCTGAATTTATCTCACCAGAAGTTGCATCTTTGTGAAAAAATAGGTTTTATGAAGGCACAGTAAAATCTTATGATTCGTCTAAACAGAGACATGTGGTAAGCTTTCAGTACCTTCCTTCTTATTTGTCTTTTTCTTGGGTTAGTTGGTCCATCTAACTCTGTACTGGATAATGATATCGCAGATACTTTATGAGGACGGAGATGTTGAAGTACTTAACCTAGATAAAGAACGGTGGGAGCTCATAGACACGGGTGGAAAGCCCGCAAAGGTTCTGAGATTTTCTGCTTTTTGGTTTCTGTTGTTAATCTATCTTCACGATATCTAGCATCTGCTGAATTCATTCCTTTTGGCTTAATAAATATCCTTACAGCATTCGTACTTTCTGCAGAAAAAGTCCGGTGCATCAAAGGGCAGTTCTAGTAAGAAAAGGTAATACTAACTCTCTGCAATTGAATTTAATGCATCTTTCTGTAGTCCTGTTTTTGCCTCGTATTCTTCTTTAGTCTTATATGACAGATCAATCTTATTATTTTGTTCCATTGTTTTTCTTCTATCTTCTAAAGAAATCCAGAAGTACAAGTCATTCTTCTGCTTTTTTTTTTTTTTTTTTTTTTTTTATGGTATCGCATTTATGTTAAACCTTTTGTTTTTTCCCGGACTTCTGTCTTTTCTAGGCCAAAAGGAAAAGAACTCCAACGAAATACATAAAACATAAACACCCAGAAGGCATGCCAAGAAGTCTCTCTTTAGAACATGATTTACTAGAGAGCAGAAACAAGAAAAAATCGATCTTCTGCCACACCAGGTCCAATGCTATGTCCAATTTTGTTAGCTTTTCCCACTGTTTCCAAATTCTTTCAGCTTATGTACTTTTTTGTTTCTGAGTTATCCTGGGTTTAAAATGATTCAGTAGGTGAAATTGCTGGAAGAGAAAAATGAAAACAAAAACAAAAAAGCCGATGACAGAGGGCCCGGAATATAGTGGGGAGGCTGACGAAGGGAAATCAGAGTCTGAAGGAAAGTTGTTGAAAGAAGGTGAGGATGATGAGGAAGTTGTAAACAAGGAAGATGATTTACAGGAGGCAAAAACAGAGTTGAGTGGGGATGCTGAGGAGAAAGAAACTGAACTTGACAACTCAGATTCTGAGGGGAAGCAAGAAAACAATGAAATGGAGACAGAAGCTGAAGACAATGCTGGGGATGCTGAGATTTCTGACAATGAGACTCTTGTATTTACCTACCTTTTTCTTAAATCTTACAAGCAGCATAGACGAAAGGTGAGTAGAGAGTTCTGATGTGTTTACTTTTAATGCGTATGCAGGGAGCGTGGAAAAGTAAAGTGGGTAAGTCAAGCTCGAAGAAAGCAGTATAGGTGTGTCGTATGCCATCATGAAGAAGAAATGCCCGTAAAGAAATTGCGGTGTTTGTCCTCAAGTATTGGAGGTCTCTGGATTGCTGTGGTGTATATGTGGTAAAAAATGTGAGATTTGTAGGGTTAGTTATACATACTTGTTCTAACCACCATGATGGAATGAATAACAGGCAAAAGAAGCTCCTCCAGAAGCCTATGTGGTCATGTATTGTAGTAGTATGTGTGTGTTTTGTAGGGTTGTTTCATGTTTTCTTCTGTAATATTTAAACTTACTACATTTGTTTACCCAAAGTGCTATTCTCTTTTGAACTCATTTACTTTGCCACTTCCTTCTTCATCCTTTTTTTTTTCCTAGATCACATTATCGTTGGTCCAAGATTATCTATACTTTTAAAGCCGTTGTTACTCAAGCCTGGAGAGAGAACCAAGATTATCTTAATTTTGGTTTGTGTTGATTACACAAATTCTAATGGTCATATGGGGCCTCCATTAAATGGGCATTGGAGCTTTAATGGTTAGACCGAGTCAAAGTGTGTCAGATGCCATCTCTGATTACAAAAGAGTGTGTTTTTTCTTTCTTTTATTCGGTAAGGGGACATACAAAAGAGTTTGATTAATTTATAACGAGGATTAGGTTTACCTAACTTTTGCAGTAATCAATTGATTACGGTTACAGCTACGTTGTTCAAGAATCAAAAGGTATATGCCCAGTGATTAGATAACTAATTTTAATATTTTTTACTAGCTATAAGCTGAGTTTTAAGATGCCTTTTTAAGGAAATTAATAAATTATCCTGGTCCTACCGGTCCTAAGGTGAGCCGTGTAATAATTGACACATTTCGATAAGATAATAAAATAATAATTTTTTTGAAATTTCTATGTAAATATATGGTTCCATTAGTAACATAAATTAATAATCATATAAATTTATTTTATATATATAAGATATTTTAGTGAAATATGATTCTAATGTTTCGTAAATTTGTAATTTTGTTGGAGTTTATCTCTATTTTTCTTAAAATATAAAAAATATATGATATTATTTTTTCAAATTGCATCAAAAATTATTAAAAAAATTTATATATGCAATAATTATTTTCTAATCTGTAAATGCATTAAAACACATATATAAAAAAAATATATATGTGAGTGCGAAACCATATAAAAGTTTAATTTTCTTTATTTACAAAATTTATTTCTACCAAATTATTTACCCAAAATTAAAACTCATGTTTGACGCTGTGGTCAACATTCTTGCAACCTCGATAGTCGAGTCGAGACCATGGAATTTGTCTTTAAGACAACATTTGTCAAAAAAAAGTATGAGAATGATACAGTGATTCAATTTGCATCCTCTTCACGCAGACCTGCCTCCTCTACAAAGTAGTAAGTAGCTGCTGCGTTAGTCTCAAGAAGACGAAACGAATCGTCTTGTCTTTTACTCATTCTCACAGCCACAAGAACCATTTGTATTTTGTTTCCAAACTGGTAAAGTTGTTTCGTAATTTTCTGTTTCTTATTTATTGGTTTTTTCCCCTAAAGGTGGCAAATTTCTCAGTGAAACTTCCTTTTCAGTTCGTACAATTCTTCCCTGCTTTACTCATTCTTTAGGGTTTCAATTGTTTTTTCTCTTGGTTTTGTAGACTTGAGTTTCTGTTTCAACCCATAAAGTTTGAGCCTTTAACCTCATCGATTTGTAGCATTTGTAGAGTCCTCTCTGTTTCTTGGTTACTCTCTTGAGTCTTGATCAAGTTCTGATTGAGGTATCTTTCTGTACCTTACTCACCAGATAGATGTGACTGTGGGTTGGTAGCATTTGGTCTCTCTGTGTTGCTTTTATTGTTTTCAGATAAAGTGTGAATCTTTCCCAAAATTTAGTTTTGTAATATCAAGAAGCTCCCAACTTAGTGATTTCCTTAAAATTTGGACTTTCTATGTGGTTGCTTCTATGTTTCCTTGGGATTTAATGTTGGATTACTTCCTCTCTGTGTCTTGGTTGTCATATTCAATTGATTGTCTAATAAAGACAGGTGCTTTATATCTCTGTTATTCACGAGGAGTGTGTACATAAGTCTAACGTTGGTAGCTTGTGTTTGTAAGATCTGAGATGGGCGAGCCCCTAGGACTGCTTCAAGTGACTGTTATTCAAGGAAAGAAACTGGTGATCCGAGATTTCAAGTCAAGTGATCCTTATGTGATTGTCAAATTGGGAAATGAGGTAGTTTGGTCACTAGTGTTCATTGTTCTTGGAAGTTACTATTAGTGTTTGTGTTTCTACCAAAGAAAGAAGTGTCGCATCGTTTTTATTTATCGGTTGTGTGATGTTTTACTTTCTTGAAAACCAGTCAGCCAAGACCAAAGTGATCAACAATTGCCTGAATCCAGTGTGGGATGAGGAACTGAGCTTTACACTGAAAGATCCTGCAGCAGTTCTCGTGTTGGTATGTTCAAATCTTCATGAATCTTTCCTTTTGTGACCATGATGATGATGATGCTGAGATATTGTTTATGGGTTGCAGGAAGTGTTTGATAAAGATAGGTTCAAGGCAGATGACAAGATGGGCCATGCCTCTCTCAGCCTTCAACCACTCATCTCTGTTGCCAGACTAAGGCATATAGTCCGTGTGTCCTCTGGTGAGACAACACTTAGGAAAGTGTTACCTGATCCAGAGAACTGCATATCTCGAGAGAGCACAATCAGTTGCATAGATGGAGAGGTGGTGCAGAGCGTGTGGCTGAGGCTGTGTGCTGTTGAATCGGGTGAGATTGAGTTGAAGATCAAGTTAATTGATCCTCCTGGAACAAAGAAGTAGGCATTAGGACTTTGTGAACGCGGATGTGCGGTATGTAGTTTATAGCAAGCAACCAGTTTGTCTAGTATAATTACAACATGTATGGTATTGTTTCCAAGTGAATGTGAAACGGCTTCAAGGCTTTGTGTGCCTTGTCAGTGACAACTTACCAATTTATATTGTACTGCTCTCATAGGCTCTTTCTTTGTGTGTAAAGTGTAAACTAACATCAATGGCTGATTCTCACATCTATACCGTCCTAATAAAAACATGGAAAAAATGGACAAAATCACATCTATACCTTCCTAATACCAAGGCAGTGGTGAAACCGACATTGATATTGGTATCTTACGTCAGACACACTTGTTCTTATCTCAATTTCCACCTTTTTTGGTCTCAATTATGATCCATCTCTTTCTCTTTCACGTTTCCTCGTAATCTTAACACAAGCCTGATCGTCCTCATCTGCCACAAAACCAAATAGGTGATGCGTTTCTTCTAACCCATAAGTTAAAGTTGTGATCTTTCTTTTGATTCTCATTTCTGAATTGGCAGGCCGTACGTATACCTCAGACGTAATCTCTTCACTGACTTCAATGGCTCCACTTGTCTCTGGTGATTCTGTACAGCCTCGAGGTTCTTTTTTGTTTCTCCTTCTTTACGAATCTCTCGCGCATGTGTTCTTAAGGCGCCAGATTCTTCTGTTTCTGGTTGGATCATGAAAATTGAATTCTGGTGGGTGCAGATGTTTGTGTTGTGGGTGTGGCGCGAACGCCTATTGGAGACTTCCTTGGCTCCCTCTCTTCTTTAACTGCCCCAAGACTTGGGTCCATAGCCATTGAAGGTAGTTATATCACTCTCTCTCTTTCTTTCTCTCTGACTCAGCCAAGTTTACATTCTCGTACTGCTTCACACCCCACTCATAGCTGCACTTAAAAGAGCAAATGTTGATCCGGCCCTTGTGGAAGAAGTCTTCTTTGGAAATGTCTTAACCGCCAATCTTGGGCAAGCACCAGCAAGACAAGCTGCACTTGGTGCTGGGATTCCTTATTCGGTCATCTGCACCACTGTCAACAAAGTCTGTGCTGCAGGAATGAAAGGTAACTCCTTAACCTTTTATTACTCTTCTTCTATTCCAGATCATCATTGACACATCACTGCTTTTACTGCACCTGTATCCTCAGCTGTAATGTTAGCATCTCAAAGTATTCAGCTTGGCTTGAATGATGTTGTTGTGGCTGGTGGAATGGAGAGCATGTCAAATGTACCTAAGTATCTCCCAGACGCAAGGTGCTTTTTGAGTTTCCAAACTTTAAAATTGTTGAAAGAAACCCAAGAGAGGCAGATTCGTTCTGTTTTCTCATCTCGAAAATATTTCTTGTTTATTCTTTAATGTGAGCAGAAGGGGTTCGAGATTAGGCCATGATACTGTTGTTGACGGTATGATGAAAGATGGACTTTGGGATGTGTACAATGACTTTGTTATGGGAGTTTGTGGAGAAATATGTGCTGACCAGTACCGTATTACAAGAGAAGAACAGGTCACTAGTGATCATCCTTGATCTGTCTTTCCAGTTTGTTCCGGTGGACTCACCACTGATTTGATGATGAGACTGTCTTGCTGATTGTCGTTTGTTTTTTGTAGGATACTTATGCTATCCAGAGCTTTGAGCGTGGTATTACTGCACAAGATACTCGGTTGTTCGCTTGGGAAATTGTTCCGGTACACCTCTCCTTTCCCTGAATTCCAAGAATTCACTTTATGGCATTGCGAGGGAATATTGTTCATACACTCATATTGATAGGTCGAAGTTTCCGCTGGAAGAGGGAGGCCTTCGGTAGTTATTGACAAGGATGAAGGACTGGGGAAGGTATATAGTTTAAACCACTTTTATGGCTTTATCCAAACAGGTTCGGGTTATTTGGATCGGTTACGGGCATTCCGATTCGTAATGTCTGGACCTTATATAAACTATATAATATCATCATCTACCAAAAAAACCTTCCTAAACTATGACAAAAAATATTCCCCCCGCGCATTGCGCGGGTGATCACCTAGTATAGTTTAAACCGCTGCTTCTGCTAGGATAACCTTGGTTGATCTTAACTTTGTTTGGCATGAACCAGTTTGATGCTGCCAAGTTAAAGAAGCTTAGACCAAGCTTCAAGGAGGATGGAGGATCAGTCACTGCTGGAAATGCATCAAGTATAAGGTCCTCGTTTTCTCTTAACTTTGTTTTTCTGATTTTTCTTCATTTGTAACGCCGCTAGCATTTTGTGTTGTTTACTTTCAACAGCCACTTCCTGGCTCTCCTTTACGTTGATGGACAGTGATGGTGCGGCAGCACTAGTGCTGGTGAGTGGGGAGAAGGCTCTTGAGCTTGGACTGCATGTTATCGCTAAGATTAGAGGATACGCTGATGCTGCTCAGGCACCTGAATTGTTCACAACCACGCCAGCTCTTGCTATTCCTAAAGCTATAAAGCGTGCTGGTTTAGAGGCATCTCAAGTGGATTACTACGAAATAAACGAAGCCTTTTCTGTAATATCACTTACTGAGCTCTCAGTGTTTAATAGTTGTTGGCTCAGTGTTTTATAGTTGTTTGGTACGTATTGAGAGATATGACTGTTTTGGCTTGTTTCCCCACAGGTCGTAGCTCTGGCCAATCAGAAACTGCTGGAATTAGATCCTGTAAGTCATGAAACAAGAACAGTTGTAAATGTTGCAGTCGTAAGTTTCAATGTCTGATAATCTATATAAAAAACAGGAGCGACTGAACGCGCATGGAGGGGCTGTTTCACTGGGACATCCACTGGGATGCAGTGGTGCTCGTATCTTGGTCACCTTATTGGGGGTAAGTCGTAAGAGCAGGCAACAATGATGTGGAATTGAAAATCCTTCCTGAAAATGTGTTTGAATCCTTCTGATTCAGGTGTTGAGAGCAAAGAAGGGAAAGTATGGAGTGGCATCCATATGCAATGGAGGAGGAGGAGCATCAGCTCTAGTCCTTGAGTTCATGTAAGCTCCCTCTTTAACTCTGGTAAGCATAAGCATTAGCACAAGCAAGAGATTACATGCAATTAATGCTTCCGAACACACTTCTTTAACTTCAACTTGTTGACGTGTTGCCAGATCGGAGAAGACAATTGGATATTCGGCACTCTGAACCAGGAGATGATGTTTCAGAACGCAAAGCGTATGTATATGGTTATAAGTTTGGGTGTCACTAGACTGCTTAACTTTGTACTTGAGAGAGAGATGCAATAAAAGTGTGTTAGAAATCGATACATAATATAGGATCAAATAACACTATACATGAAGCCAGGAATGAATTCAGTTCAAGATTTATTCTCTTCTTTTTGCTTTACATTTGCTTGGCTAGGGAGAGAACACAGCCCAGTCATTTGAATTGCTAGCTCACCCATAAATAAATAAATATATATATATATATATATATATATATATATCTTAATTGTGGCAGCACTGTTAAGGAATTCCCTCAGAAGCATTCAGGTTTCGTCATATTCCAGTGTTTCATGACTGGCTTTTCTGTCACCAATGGGCCTGGCCAGACCGTTGCAGTTCTCAAACTTGTGGAGTTCCGATTCTATGGTTTTGGCTATCTCAACACGTTCAGGTTCTGGCTCAGGAAAACCTACGTGGAATGATCCTTGCTTTGCAGGTTCGGCTTGTCCCTGAGTTTCATAATGGTGCTTCACATAGTTGTATAGCTGTTGATGGAAAGGATGATCAATAGAGAAACAATTTGCACCCTGAATGTGGTGAGATGACCCAGAGCTTCCTCTTCTACAGAAATGTGGGAGTGATGTGAAGTCCATTATCTACAAGAAGCACAAGATTTAGACAAGTTTGCATTTCACAGCAAGATCATAAGAAAGCAATGCATATACATGTACCTTCAATAGTTCATCCTTTCCGCTACCAGATAAGACATTAATTTTTTTCGTTGTCCTCTCTTGTAAAAGAGGTTTTACAACCTGCTAGGAGCTCAATGAAATACACATACGTGCTAAGTAGCTAATACCTTGACTTACAAACAAAAAGAGAATCGAAGAGGCTTACCTTCCAACATGCAGAAAATATATATGGAGCGTTCACATCATAGTACGTGTTTGTCTTCTCGGGATAGTTCAGATCATCGATGGTAGATATGATAGTCACGAACTGCATCCAAACACACAAGGTTATGAAAAAGGTATAAAATGAATTTAACAACTTGCAGTATCAATACCCATGAAGCAACTTTGTCCACAGACATGGACAATCATACCTTGATTTGGCTTAGAGCTGAAAGTTTCAACCCTGTCATGTCTAGAACCTTGATGCAGGTGGTGATTGGCCGCCCATTCTTCTTAGACACAGAAGGCTGTAACAGTGTATTACTCATTAGGGTAAAAGAGAAACCGAAATTTCAAAAAAGGTGGTGATTGGCCGCCCATCTGCCATGCACTCACCAGTAACACACGGTCTCTATATTCATTGATTTGGATGTGGGATTGGACATAGTAGTGAACCTATATGTGGAAGAAGAGAAGCACGTTCATTTTTGTTTCTCATCTGATTGTCAAAAATGCGAAAAAAAGAATGAAGTATCTCTTACAGAAGCTTTGTCAAATGTGCTGAGGCCAACGCCAATAGCAAAGACAGGCAAGCCCTAAACAGCAAAGGCAGAAGCAATCAAGATGAGAAATGTTTTTTTATCTAAAAGATGAGAAATAGGAGGCTACCTCTTTGGTGTAACCTGACATTCCTATGAGTTGAGAATCTCGTACGTCCCTGTACAACTCACTAGGGAACAATTGGTTTCTGTAGGAAACCAAAAAAAACATGAAGCCCAATATTTCATCTCTCAAACCAGAACAGACCACTAAGGAAAGAGGGAATATGAATAACTCACGGATAGGATACTGTCAATTTCATTATCCACCCTCCAACGCAAACACTCAACAAGCTGAAAGTGAGTTAGAAACGCTGTAATCAGACAAAACTGACAATGGAATCACTCAAAACCACATAAGAGTTTCAAAAACATACCATCGTGTGAGCTTTGCTAACATTCCAGTCTCGTGCTTTCAAAAAACGACTCAAATTCTCCCTCAGGTATCCCTGATGAACTCTCTGCAGATTCATAAAAGACCTTCCTTTACTCAAACTAGTCACAGATTCAATCCCAGATCAACTGTAAGTAACAATTTTCTTCACCACCTAAACGTAAAAAAATGAGAACTTAATGTAGAATTTGATGCATCTGTGATCTACTTAGTTGAATGGGGTTTGACCCATTTTCCAAGAACAGTTCTAACAAAAAAACGAGCATACCTCAAATGTTTTCTTCAATGGCTCCTCACCTGGCAACAAATTTACCCGATTCAGTAAGTAGTAATTAGAAATCAAAGTATAAACAGAGCGATGTAGAGGGAAAATGTCAGACCTTTATCCATCAGCTCCTGGAATTCATCAATGGCTGCTTCTGAAACGATCCCCATTGTTTTCGCTTACTTTCACCTCTGCAGCCAAAAAGAATCTCCAAAGAAGCAATAAAATCTCCAAGCTCGACTTTTTTTTTTTTGTCCCTTTTGTCACTTTGCACCAAACTATGAGTCCATCATTAAAGGTCAAAGAGGAGGTAGAAGAATAGAAACTCCCAACAGAAATATACACTTTAATTACAAGTAGAAAACTCGTTTTTAAGAGACGAACTACTTTGATTAAGACTAGTCGTAACAAACATTAAAAAGCAGCTTCTGGTTTCTTCTATGAGATATGTTGAATAATCAATCAATCCAACTCCCAAAACCCATTTGATTTTCCCCTCCTCTCGTGGTTCTTGGTTAATGGTACAAGCTTAAAGTCTGATTTTTTTTCTCAATGAACAAATAAAAAAAGAGAGAGGAAGATCCAAACTTTGAAGTTTGTAAAGGAAATTGTAGTTGTGTAGGGGTGAATTTGTAAAAGCTTTGTACCATGTTATAATGGTATCAAAGTATGAAGTCGTAGAGGATTGGTGAGAGCTTTGTCCTTTATTGGGAAAAGAAAGATCAAAAGATGGATAATGGTATTCAAAGTTGGTATATTTTATCTTATTTTAACTTCTTTTTGGGTCAAAAATTCAAAGTTGTCT
The DNA here is from genome assembly GCA_028015245.1 of Cardamine occulta. Taxonomy (NCBI): domain Eukaryota; kingdom Viridiplantae; phylum Streptophyta; class Magnoliopsida; order Brassicales; family Brassicaceae; genus Cardamine; species Cardamine occulta. The sequence continues at coordinate 279,596 of CM051377.1, forward strand.
TTTTTAGAAACGTTTTAATTACTTTTCAAGAGGTTAATTACTGGAGTATTAAAAAAGGAGCAAATTTGTGGCGTATTAGAGTGTATAGGGGCCGGAGATAGCATTGAGAGTGAGAGGTTGCTTATGGGTTATTCAAAGGTCAATATCCTTGTAAGGCAAAGCAGACCTATCGCACAAAAAGTCTTTCTTCTGATTTGCAACTCAACAGCCAAGAATCAAGACATACAACTTTGGTCTTCGGCTCTTTGCATTGCTTCTTTCATCTATCTTTGTGCTAGTTGGGCACTGAATCATGGACAAAGCGAAACAAACTGTGTGGCCCACTTCTGTCGAGGTTTAAATTTGGGCCTAAAACTAAGAGCAGCACAACAAAAATAGTCAAAAACTTTGACCAAAACCAAAGGATGCAGCTTTCATCTTTGGGTCAAAAAGGACTTAAATCTTCCATCAGGCCGAACATTGAAAACATGCAAGGATTCATGAATATCAATCAGAGAGAAACCATCAAAGTTTAATAGCTGCTGATGTGTAAGGTTTTCTCTTTTTGCAATTGCTAAGAAAGTTATGTGTTTTGACTTTTATTAAATATAAAGATTCCTACTTGAGATTCGGATATTCGATCTTGCACACATATGCATTCTTGATTGTTTATGCTTGAACAGTTGCCAATAAACAGCGAGCAAAGCACGTTGACCCATCTAGAGTTTCAAATCCTTTGACCACGAAAAACTATATATATTTTCTAAAGTTGGATGATGCAAATTCAATTATGTTTTCTTTTATCCTAGTTTATGATCAAATTTGTTATCTTTACGGAATTTATTTAATACTAAATTGACACATACGTGGCTAGATAATCCTTGTAATATAGAAGTCGTCTAGATATGTTAAAGGTTAAATGTCTTGAAATGTTCAGGCTTTCACAAAACTCACACGCAAATAACACCAGAATCAAGTCATACATTCCCACAAGCTTATGAAGTAGATTGCATATATATATTAAAGGAAAGGAAAGAATATTTGATAGGGTATAGAGGGCAAAAGAAGAGCAAAAAAAGTCAACGAGAAGAAAACTGAAGATGCAACGGAGGAGTAATGAGATAGAGGAGGAGGAAGAAGAATATATAAGGAGAGGAATAGAGAGCGTTAGAGAGAGCCAGGTTGAAGGGAGAAGCAGTGGAACAGTGTCAATGAACGGAGATGACAATGTGTATGTTGGAGTTGGGAAAGGAGACTCAAGCATGGAGGCATTGCGTTGGGCTATTGACAATCTTATTACTTCTTCTTCCACTCTTCTTTTCCTCATCCATGTCTTCCCTGAGACTCGCTTCATTCCTTACCCTTGTCTGTTTATATCCTTGTCGTCCACTTTGTTATCTTTGATCAAAATGTGTCGGCACTCAAGTGTATGTATGATTCATGTAGTGGGGAAGCTGACGAGGGAGAAAGCGAGTCAAGAACAAGTAGAAAGCTTTATGTCTCAGGAAAGGGAGAAGAGAAGAATTCTGTTGCTCAAGTTTCTTCAAGCCTGCTCTGCTTCTAAGGTCCCAATCTCTCTCTTTCTGTCTCTTGGTGTTGTTTGGATGATTAAGAATGGATCAAGATAGTAAGCTAACATATGAGAAAGTGAGAAACAGGTGAAGGTGGACACAATACTGGTTGAGAGTGACTCGGTGGCTAAGGCTATACAAGACCTCATTACTATTCTTAACATTAAGAAGCTTGTTCTTGGGATCGACAAGTCTAATGCAAGGTATATATACATACACAAGATGAACCCCACAACTCTTTCAGTTGTCAGATTAACTTCTTGGCTTCTTGTAGGAAAGCAACATCAATGAAAGGAAGCAGTGTTCCTGAACAGATAATGAGGAGCTCCGCAGCAGACATGTGTGAGGTTAAAGTCATATGCCAAGGAAAAAAGATAAAGATGGAGGAGGTCATGATGGAGAGGAGCCCCTCTAAGTCCCCAGTAGTGCAGCAGCCGAAGAAGAAAGATCAAGCCGTTGACCCTTTTGCTTGCATTTGCTTTATCAGTAAGCCCAAAACTAACAGTTAATGGAATGACAGATCAAGATGCAGAGATAATACATTTGCTGATATCTTTTGTGTTTGGATAGAGCGAGTAAAAAGGAAATCTAATAAAAACTAATAAGGTTATCAGAAAGAGTTACAACATCTTATATAAACTACAGCAGCTTATGCATACATAGAGAAAACAAGCATACAATTCATGGCAATCGATAACGAGTGAAACAACATTTGATCATCTTTAACCACATGGCCTTTTAAGGAAGAATAGAGTACCATAAATCTAACCGTAACGCTAGAAGAAATCAAATTCCAAATAGTTATCAGACCCTTTCTGAGCATTCAGAACCAAACCGGCTGCTGCCTTCTGGCTTGATGGTGCCTCTGCAACATTCACAGATCCCTTTCCAGCTCAACTGGCTTTGGGATTTCCGGTGGAGTCGCACACCGAATCAAAGCCCAGTTCACACCTTCGAAGAATGGGTGCTGCTTAACCTCAGTGGCTCCCCGTTTGAACCCCAGCCTCTGCTGCGGCTCCTTCACGAGGAGGCCTCGGATGAGGTCTCTCGCTGCAAAACTCACCACGGTTGTTTCTGGGAACCGCAGAGGCTGACCCACCACATTGAACAGTGTTTGTCGATTTCCTGAGCCCTTGAATGGCGTTCTCCCAAAGAGAAGCTCATACAGGAAGATCCCAAAAGTCCACCAATCCACTGCACTCCCATGCCCTTCACCTTTGATGATCTCTGGGGCCAAGTACTCGTGTGTGCCCACAAATGACATGGACCGCGCATCGGTTGGCTCGGCTACCAGCTCTGGCAATGGCCTAACTTGATTTGCAGTGTCGTTCTTGGGTTTACGGGTCCTTCTTAGATTTGCTTGAAAACAAACGTGGGGAGAAGCAAGTGGTGGGGACGGTGCAAGATGGTTGGATGCAGAAGGGCTCAATGCAAGAAGGCTGCACACAGTAAACATTTTTTTCGTAATGGATCTGACTCGATGGCAGCAGATTTCACTAGAGTCGGGCTGACAAGACAGCGGAGTGAGAGGTCAAAATCAGAGAGCATAATATGTCCATCTTCCCGAACTAGGACGTTTTCAGGCTTAAGATCACGATACACAATCCCCAGCATGTGCAGGTATTCCAAAGCTAGCAATGACTCTGCTATGTAAAATCTGCCACACATTGAAAACAAAACCCTCAGTCAGCTGACAGTAAGAGGTCAAGTAAATGGCTTGATCCCAAAGTATTTTCTTTTGTCATCTTATCAAATACTTTGTAATAAGATAAAATCAAAGGAAATGCTAATCTTTACAGATAAAGGAAGGATGACTCACTTTACCGCTTGCTCAGAAAAATGCTTCCCTGGCTGGCGTTGCCTGAGAGTATGCAAATCTCCTCCGGGACAGAATTCCATCACCAGGCATGAGAATTTCTCAGTCTCAAAGTGAGTGTAGAGGGTTGGGAGAAACGGGTGATCCAAAGACTGAAGAATCTCTCTTTCGGTCTGAGCCCGAAGAAGCTTCTTGCGACTCGCAAGAGATGTCTTGTCCATAACCTTCATAGCAAAGTAACACTTAGTCCCGCTCAACTCAGAGAGATAAACACTCCCGATGTCCCCACAGCCTAGCCTTTTAAGGAGCCTGAAATGGCTAAGACCCAAAACCCCATCCCGAGCCCTAACTGCCTGAATCGCTTCCCATCTCAAA
>CM051377.1:283436-404137 GCA_028015245.1 Cardamine occulta
TTTGTCTGGGTACTCCATGTTTCCATCACAGTATATAAAATAGCATGTGATGAACTTGTTAAGAGTTCCACATTTATGGGGTGAAAAGTGAGTGAGAAGGGATGAACAGAGAATATGTATTCTTCTCTAGCATTAATGAGGCTCAGGGATGGACCTTGCAGTTTATCAGTCGATGGTGATTCTCAAGCGGTTGAACGTCTATTTGGTGCCCTTTCAGTTGGAATGATTCTGAAATCAGGTGATAAGATCAATGAACCGGTGTTACCTCTTGGGGAAGGTTATTTGTTTCTTCCATTCTCTTGTCCCATATATGTTAAGGGTTCCCGTTGGACTTATGTTGATAGGATCTTATATTTCCTCCTTCTCAGAGTTGTCAGAAGAAGAATCTGAATACGAATTGGAGTATGAAGTGCTATCAGCAGGCTCAGCTGATCCATGGGAGAATATCGATGAAAGATGGGTTTCTGCAAGTGAAATGCATTCGCATGCAGATGCTGGTGGATCCACTTCACAGGAAAACCTCCATGTAGAAAATAATATGGTGAAACCGAAGAAAGTTGTGAATGAAGAGTTGCGGCCTTCATGGTCAAAGTTAGAGCTGCAGAATGAGACTGACAGAGCGATAGTAACCGATGGAAAACCTTTGGACATAGAAAACGACAAATGTTATGAGTTTGAAGACGTGGAACAGTTGATGTCAGAAATAGGGAACATCCGTGACAACTTGCGATTGATGCCTGATTTCCAGAGGAGGGAAATAGCTGCAAATCTAGCGATGAAAATGGCTTCCATGTTTGGAGGTGACAATGATGACGAGAAAGAACCTGAGTGAGCCCGGTTTTATCAAGTATTGCTGAAGATCAGTGTGAGCTACGGTTTAATCCTTTCTTTATACAATGTTTTTGAACTTCTTTTCATGTTTGTGATAGATTTTGGCAGTAATATTCAGCTGCACGATGTATTAGGAAGCCAGTAAGCTATTCTAGTTATCTGGGCCGACATGTTATGGATCTCATTATTTTTTTTTTCTAGATATGTAAGAGCGCTATAAATTCTAGCCTAGAATACAGCTTTATACAGACATCCTAGTTGGAATTTACTCTGCACTCATTTTTGAATATTAATCCATATCGTTAGCAGGAACATTCTCCACAAAGGAGAATTGGTTTCCAAGGCTAATATCTCCACTATATTCCGTCTATGTGGAACAATCTCCAACCCTGACAATAGTGTGCCCCTCTATAGGTACAGGAGACAATGGCTCAGCTTCAAGATCAGACATGCCTTGGTCTTCAGATTTACTCATGTAAGAGGCTGTCGAGTGACCGGTGGTCTTGGAGGGGAGTAGAGTGGAAAGGCTGAGGTAGAGGTGCTGACACTGCCAGAACCGCCAAGGGTCTCTGTTGGTGGCTTTCTCGCTTTACCTTTTTTCTTCTTCACAGCCATGTGCCATTTCTTCAACGCTTTTTCCATTTGCCCATCAAACACCGCTTTCTTCATGTGTGAACCCATCTGCCCACATCAACAACATCAGTTGTTACTTGATTCCTTACTTTCAAGCTTTCTCCAGCGCCATTGTTATGCTATTGTATATAGAACCTCGTAGAAAAACATATATGGAGAGTGAAGGCTGAGATTCGGAAAATGTAGGAGACCATAAAATTGACTTATTTGGTTGGGTTTACCAACGGGTCCACAAACACGTGTGGGACCTGCTGATCGATAAAGGAAAAAGAAAGGAGTAGGTGAAGAAGGATTGCTTTTTGTGATGTTTGGCTTTGTTTGTTTCACACTCCATTTCGCCTGTCTCAAATACTATTACTTCGTCTTTTGATCTAGAAGATCATTTCTCTTTCTAGAATTATTTCGCCTATTACTGGTTTAACCATTTTGCAAGGTATGAAAAATATTGACCTCCGACGAGCAAGAACTATTTATCTTTCCCCTGAGATGTTATTAAAACTGTCATTTTCTTTGCATTGGTCTTTCATATCATATTTGGCTTAAAAATGTTATAGCTTATGCTAGTTTGTATGTATACAAGGAAAAGTTACGGCACATGCGAATGTTGTCTTATGCACAAACTGACAGAAAATAGTAAAAGGACGTTGTTCTGAGACATGTGAGAGTCCTGCCTTCTAGAACAACCAATGTTTTTTATTTGGCTTCTGCTGTACTGGAGCCGCTGTACACAGAAAGGAAGAACATAATCAGTGTCCTCAAGCACAAAACTACCGTTTTGGTAAATGTCCTAAGCACAAAACTAACCGTGAATATCGTATAACGAGTTATAATGCACCTCTGATCAGAAACTTAACCATAACTCTGCACCAGTGCAAAACATATAGAGCCAGAACTTTGTAAGACTGCATTCGACAGATGTCATTTCAGACCAAGTAAAGATAAGTGACGATGAAACAAATTATTTTTGTAATCTCACCACGATTAGGTGCTTGGTATTGTGGCATAATTTCAATGAAACAAGTGTCTCTGAAGGATGTCAGCAGGCATATCTTTGCTGCAAACTGTACAAAGTGAGAAACAATGGAATATTGTAAGAAACATGAGATGCAAACTACATAAAATTATTAGATAGCTCTTAGAGGCACTGGTCCTAGTGCCTAAATGCCAAAAGAGTCAGTATGTGGTTATTTTACATGGCTTCTCAATGATATGTTAAATGTTACCTATATCATGTAGCATCCATATGAAAAAAGAAAAAGACATGAAGAAGACGAGATAAAAAGGAAAAAAAAATAAGAGAATTGTCTTCTTGAGAATTAGCAGGTGCTGATATGAGAACATAGTAAAGACCAGTATTAAAGTACATCTTAAGTAGTAATTCGAATGCTGTGAATATTGAGTCAAAAAGGAAATTTACCCTATCTGCTGCAGCTTGTAGAGTAATATGGTCTCCCCATTCTCCAAGTCTGTCATTTATTTAAATTTAATGGTAAAACAAAAAAAATTGTAGACCAAACAAAGTACGTATAGCTTAGAAGATAATAAGAGATGAATATGTTTGCACAACATACTTTGCAATACTCTTGTAATATCGTTTGTATTTCATGGGAACATAACTTTCGTACATAGAGCGGTTGTCTTTGAGATGCAACAACAAGAAAAAACGAGAGAACAACTAGGAAATGAGGTATAAAAATGGATGTGTGCATTAATTTTCAAACAGATATCAATCTCACAAAAGAATATGTCCAATTGCTACAATGGCTTAATGATAACCATATAACAGTCATATAGATGGTCACTGCTTTTGTTCAATGCTCATAACTAATAAGACATCTCACCTGTTCAACAACTTCTCCCCTTACTTGCTTGTGGTACTCTAAAGATCGGTACAACTGGTCCGAAAGTGCTCGAAACTGTAAAGAAACTCAAAATTCTCAATACCATATGACAACCCTATTAAAGAGAGATAGAGAGAAAGAACAGAATGAGATGAACAAGACTCTTTGAATTGTAGCCTCCATTCAACTGGCAATTGCCAATGGGTAGAGGAAAGAAATTCAGAGGCTTTTTTGACCTCGTCGAAGTGAAGGCATGCTTCTTCCTTGAGACTGGGAAGGTTGCCGCTGGAGAAATTCCTTTTGACATGGAAGGTATGGTTGTAGAGAAGAGGGGAGAGTTGATAGAGAAACTCTCTGAAGAATGACCAAATGCTTGAGAAATTTGTAGAAAATTTTATGTTTCAAAATATAAGATGTTTTTCAAATTTTAATGCAACTTTTACTTTATTTAATTGTAAAACACATAGTTAAAAGAATTTTTGTTAATTACAAAATATTTTAAATAAAAGTTAATACTTTTAACCTTTTTAGTATTTTAAGATGTAAAAGTTGAATTTTCTAAAAATTATGTTTTTATCCAAAACATCATATATATTGAAACAGAGGGAGTAAATGATAAGCCTCTAAACCCTAAACGAATAGTAAACACTAACCTAATGAATAATAATTGAAACTCTAAATGAATATTAATCATAATCCTAAAGTTTATTCAGTATTTACTTATTTAATCTACAATATTTTTTCTTTATATTGAAAAAATATACACATTATAAACTTATTTATACTATCTCATATTTTCAAAAATATATTTTATTTGTTAAAAAAATGTACCATTATAAACACAATAAAAAGAAGAGCACAGGTTGGAGGAAAAATTTTCCCGAACTAAAACAACATTCGTATATGAAATAATTTTAGATTCCTAGATAAACAATTCAACCATAAAGTTTAACCAAAAAGTTTAACCAAAAAGTTTAACCAGCCCAGCCGACAGGCCCGACACAGCAGTGCACAAGCTTTTTGATATTTTGTCAGTCGACAAATCTTTATCTTTAATCGGATGGCCTTATAATGGGTCTGATGAAATTAGATCTGCAAATTTAAATGGACTAAGTCCATTTTCTTATTCTAGCCCATTTATTCTAGCCCTAAACTCTAAACCCTAAACACTAAACCCTATGAAAAAAATAATTTTATTAGTTTAAAATTAAGAGAAATCACATGGAAAATAAGAGAAAAATAATTTTATTACTTAATAGCACACTTTTCTCTCTTATGTTTGAATGTATAATGAAAAATTTATCATCTTCATTTACTCTGAGTAATAAACATTGATTCGTTTTTATTTTGGGTTAATAAATTGCAAATTCCATGTGAAGACTCAAGAATAAGCATTGTGCTAATACAATTGCAAATTACCATAATTGGAATCGGGTGCAATTTTACCATTTTCTAAGTTACTAGTATTACATTTTATGTGGTAACACAATAGTTTCTCATATCATTATGGATACAAAACGTAATTTTTTATAATGTAGATATTTTAATCCTCAAGTGATTAGTAAACAATATATTAACACAATTTTACGAAATACAATAATTATAACTTTATCCTTTAACATTTTGCCAACTTTTGGCATACTTGGCATTCAATTAGTAATATAATTAATTATACGTTTGCTATATATAATATAGTTGTAGTTAATTTTATCAACATCATTACGGGTTTCACTCTAAAAACACTACTGAGTGAATTGATCTTAGTATTTTTATATACTACTTTAGGTTATTATTAGTATTATACATTTTTAAATATCATCATAACTTTATTCCTTTCTTTTCTACAAAATTATTAACCAAACACTTAAAAACAAATACTTTAACAAATTTCTTTTCGATAAACAAAATAACCCCATCATTCAAAATTTTCGTGCCATACTCGTACAAAGATAAAAAAAAAATACCATTGGATTTTATCTTTTACTGATCCAGTCATATTTTACTAAGCCCAAACATACATATGAGCTCTTACCTATGTCAAACACTAGGGTTTACGGAAGGAGATTAGGGTTTTTAATTATGCCAACTCATAACCCTCTATATAAATCAAGATTCTCTTCTCTCTTTCATATCCTCATCCACTTTTCAATCTTGGTTAACCTAATTTTCGTTAAATCTTTAGTCTTCCATTCTCAATTTTTTTCCCCTACAGTCTCGTTGGACTCTCTCTCCTCCGTCTGTCTCCGTGAATGGAAATCCTACTGAAGTGCCACTTTTCTTGGATCTACATACATGTCCCATTGATGAGGTTAACTATCCGATTGGAAATCTAAAAACCTATATTAATTCAGCTCTAGCCCAAGTGGTTGGTGCTAACTATTGTCTTTCCCCTACCGAAAAATTGTTTGTGGTTTTGCAGACAATCCATCTTTTCAAACTAAGAAAGCTTCCCTTGTAGATAGAGATTTGAAATGCTGTCATAAACCACCTCGAAATCCTTATTGCGAAGGCCACAAAGTATGGCTACCCAAACAACTTGCACCAGAGCTAGAGTTGGAAACCTGTCTTCTCGACAACGCAGCGACTAACCGTGGAAAGCCGCCCGGAACTATCCTGTTAATTTCAGGTGATTTTTATTTTTCCTCCTCGTTAGAAAGATTGTCTCTTGCAGGACCCACCTTCACATGGATCATTTATATATAGCTCGACTTATGCTTAGATCTGGGAATCAGTTAAAGTTGGAAGACCTCTACGTATTAGATAGAATGTAGCTAGCTAATGTTTTATTTCCTCTATTATTATGTATTTTTCTCTTATTTTCCATGTTTTTTCTTTTAATTCTAATTTTTATGTACTAATCGGTGTCTTAGCTCGTGTATTCTTGGCACAATTTGTACTAAATAACGAGAACTTCAAACTCAATCAAAAGTTTAAAACGATCCATCTCATCTTAGAGTAGTTTTTACATTAAAACAACAAACACTCAGTGTTCTGCTCTTGTCTTTCATTGTTCGATACGTTTAGTAGAAGTTGACCGTTGTTTTGTTTTGTATTCAAGTGCGCACTTTTTCAATGGCTTTATAAACGGATGATTAGAAGGTGACATGGTCTCTAAAAATTATGTTGTTACCGAACATTTTATCATCATTCTTGCTATCCAAATTACTAAACATTAATAATGAATCTATGAAATAAAAAACTATATTTTTATCAACTATGATAATAGAATTAAATGAAATATGTAAGACTTAGGAGATCAATACACACCGAGTTTACAAACGAATCCAAAACATTTCGAATCTAACACTACTGGATAAAGAGTTTGTTCAAATATATGTACACTATAAGATTTAAGGGAGAAAAATAATTTTATTACTTAATAGCACACTTTTCTCTCTTATGTTTTAATGTATGATGAAAAATTTATCATCTTCATTTACTCTGAGTAATAAACATTGATTAATTTTTTTTGGGTTAGTAAGTTGCAAATTCCATGTGAAGACTGAAGAATAAGCATTGTGCTAATACAATTGCAAATTACCATATTTGGGAATTTAGATGCAGAATCGGGTGCAATTTTACCGTTTTGTAAGTTACTAGTATTACATTTTATGTGGTAACACAATAGTTTTTGTTTTTTTGTTTCTTAAACCATAGATGTTTGTAGGTTTTACAATAGTTTTTGGATTTATAATTTTGAATTTTACCAAAATAAATAAAAATTAAGAAGTCTCGTTTAAAAAGTGAAAAACAAAAATAATAGTTTACAAATTTTCAGAAATGATCCAAAAATCTACTTTTAAGAAAATTTTGAATGGATAAAAATGAGTTTTTAAGAAACAAAAACCAAAAACCAAAAACTATTGTAAAACTTTCTCATATCATTATGGATAAAAAACATAATTTTTTTATAATGTAGATATTTTAATCCTCAAGTGATTAGTAAACAATATTTTAGCACAATTTTACGAAATAGAATAATTATAACTTTATCCTTTAAAATTTTGCCAATTTTTGGCATACTTGGCATTCAATTAGTAATATAATTAATTATACGTTTGCTATATATAATATAGTTGTAGTTAATTTTATCAACATCATTACGGGTTTCACTCTAAAAACACTACTGAGTGAATTGATCTTAGTATCTTTATATACTACTTTAGGTTATTATTAGTATTATACATTTTTAAATATCATCATAACTTTGTTCCTTTCTTTTCTACAAAATTATTAACCAAACTCTTAAAAACCAATACTTTAACAAATTCCTTTTCGATAAACAAAATAACCCCATCATTCAAAATTTTCATGCCATACTCGTACAAAGATAAAAAAAAAATACCATTGGATTTGATCTTTTACTGATCCAATCATATTTTACTTAGCCCAAACATAGATATGAGCTCTTACCTATGTCAAACGCTAGGGTTTAGGGAAGGAGATTAGGGTTCTCAATTATGCCAACTCATAACCCTCTATATAAATCAAGATTCTCTTCTCTCTTTCATATCCTCATCCACTTTTCAATCTTGGTTAACCTAATTTTCGTTAAATCTTTAGTCTTCCATTCTCAATTTTTTTCCCCTACAATCTCGTTGGACTCTCTCTCCACCGTCTGTCTCCGTGAATGGAAATCCTACTGAAGTGCCACTTTTCTGGGATCTACATACATGTCCCATTGATGAGGTTAACTATCCGCTTGGAAATCTAAAAACCTATATTAATTCAGCTCTAGCCCAAGTGGTTGGTGCTAACTATTGTCTTTCCCCTACCGAAAAATTGTTTGTGGTCTTGCAGACAATCCATCTTTTCAAACTAAGAAAGCTTCCCTTGTAGATAGAGATTTGAAATGCTGTCATAAACCACCTCGAAATCCTTATTGCGAAGGCCACAAAGTGCGGCTACCCAAACAACTTGCACCAGAGCTAGAGTTGGAAACCTGTCTTCTCGACTACGCAGCGACTAACCGTGGAAAGCCGCCCAGAACTATCTTGTTAATTTCAGGTGATTTGTATTTTTCCACCTCGTCAGAAAGATTATCTCTTGCAGGACCCACCTTCACATGGATCATTTATATATAGCTCGACTTATGCTTGGATCTGGGAATCAGTTAAAGTTAGAAGACCTCTACGTATTAGATAGAATGTAGCTAGCTAATGTTTTATTTCCTTTATTATTATGTATTCTTCTCTTATTTTCCATGTGATTTCTTTTAATTCTAATTTTTCTGTACTAATCGGTGTCTTAGCTCGTGTACTCTCGGCACAATTTGTACTAAATAACGAGAACTTCAAACTCAATCAAAAGTTTAAAACGATCCATCTAATCTTATAGTAGTTTTTACTTTAAAACAACACACACTCAGTGTTCTGCTCTTGTCTTTCCTTGTTCGATACGTTTAGTAGAAGTTGACCGTTGTCTTGTTTTGTATTCAAGTGAGCACTTTTTTGATGGCTTTATAAACGGATGATTAGAAGGTGACATGGTCTCTAAAAAATATGTTGTTACCGAAAATTTTATCATCATGCTTGCTATCCAAATTACTAAACATTAATAATGAATCTATGAAATAAAAAACTATATTTTTATCAACTATGATAATAGAATTAATGAAATATGTAAGACTTAGGAGATCAATACACACCGAGTTTACAAACGAATCCAAAACATTTCAAATCTAACACTACTAGCTAAAGAGTTTGTTCAAATATATGTACACTATAAGATTTAAGGGAGAAATATAATTTTATTACTTAATAGCACACTTTTCTCTCTTGCGTTTGAATGTATGATGAAAATTTTACCATCTTCATTTACTCTGAGTAATAAACATTGATTCATTTTTATTTTTGGTTAATAAATTGCAAATTCCATGTGAAGACTGAAGAATTAGAATTGTTCTAATACAATTGCAAATTACCATAATTGGGAATTTATATGCAGAATCGGGTGCAATTTTACCATTTTGTAAGTTACTAGTATTACATTTTATGTGGTAACACAATAGTTTTTGTTTTTTGTTTCTTAAACCATAGATGTTTGTAGGTTTTTAAATAGTTTTTGGATTATGGTTTTTGGATTTTTAATTTTGAATTTTACCAAAATAAAAAAAAAATAAAAAATAAGAAGTCTCGTTTAAAAAGTGAAAAACAAAAATAACAGTTTACCGATTTTCAGAAATGATCCATAAACTATTTTTCCTATTTTTTAGGGAATCTACTTTTAAGAAAATTTAGAATGGATAAAAATGAGTTTTTAAGAAACAAAAACCAAAAACCAAAAACTATTGTAAAACTTTCTCATATCATTATGGATACAAAACGTAATTATTTATAATGTAGAGATTTTAATCCTCAAGTTATTAGTAAACAATATATTAACACAATTTTACGAAATACAATAATTATAACTTTATCCTTTAAAATTTTGCCAATTTTTGGCATACTTGGCATTCAATTAGTAATATAATAAACTATACGTTTGCTATATATAATATAGTTGTTGTTAATTTTATCAACATCATTACGGGGTTCACTCTAAAAACACTACTGAGTGAATTGATCTTAGTATCTTTATATACTACTTTAGGTTATTATTAGTATTATACATTTTTAAATATCATCATAACTTTGTTCCTTTCTTTTCTACAAAATTATTAACCAAACTCTTAAAAACCAATACTTTAACAAATTCCTTTTTGATAAACAAAATAACCCCATCATTCAAAATATTTGTGCCATACTCGTACAAAGATATAAAAAAATACCATCGGATTTGATCTTTTACTGATCCAATCATATTTTACTTAGCCCAAACATACATATGAGCTCTTACCTATGTCAAACGCTAGGGTTTACGGAAGGAGATTAGGGTTCTCAATTATGCCAACTCATAACCCTCTATATAAATCAAGATTATCTTCTCTCTTTCATATCCTCATCTACTTTTCAATCTTGGTTAACCTAATTTTCGTTAAATATTTAGTCTTCGATTCTCAATTTTTTCCCCTACAGTCACGTTGGACTCTCTCTCCTCGTCTGTCTCCGTGAATGGAAATCCTACTGAAGTGCCACTTTTCTAGGATCTATGTACATGTCCCATTGATGAGGTTAACTATCCGATTGGAAATCTAGAAACCTACATTAATTCAGGTCTAGCCCAAGTGATTGGTGCTAACTATTGTCTTTCCCCTACCGAAAAATTGTTTGTGGTCTTGTAGACAATCCATCTTTTCAAACTAAGAAACCTTCCCTTGTAGATAGAGGTTTCAAATGCTCTCATACACCACCTCGAAATCCTTATTGCGAAGGCCACAAAGTGCGGCTACCCAAACAACTTGCACCAGAGCTAGAGTTGGAAACCTGTCTTCTCGACTACGCAGCGACTAACCATGGAAAGCCGCCCGGAACTATCGTGTTAATTTCAGGTGATTTTTATTTTTCCTCCTCGTTCGAAAGATTGTCTCTTGCAGGCTATACAATCTTTTTAATTCAGCAGCAGAACCCACCTTCACATGGATCATTTATATATAGCTCGACATATGCTTGGAACTGGGAATCAGTTAAAGTTGGAAGACCTCTACGTATTAGATAGAATGTAGCTAGCTAATGTTTTATTTCCTTTATTATTATGTATTTTTCTCTTATTTTCCATGTGATTTCTTTTAATTTTAATTTTATGTACTAATCGGTGTCTTAGCTCGTGTATTCTCGGCACAATTTGTACTAAATAACGAGAACTCCAAACTCAATCAAAAGTTTAAAACGATCCATCTCATCTTATTGTAGTTTTTACTTTAAAACAACAAACACTCAGTGTTCTGCTCTTGTCTTTCCTTGTTCGATACGTTTATTAGAAGTTGACCGTTGTCTTGTTTTGTATTCAAGTGCGCACTTTTTCGATGGCTTTAGAATCGGATTATTAGAAGGTGACATGGTCTCTAAAAATTAAGTCGTTACCGAACATTTTATCATCATGCTTGCTATCCAAATTACTAAACATTAATAATGAATCTATGAAATAAAAAACTATATTTTTATCAACTATGATAATAGAATTAAATGAAATATGTAAGACTTAGGAGATCAATACACACCGAGTTTACAAACGAATCCAAAACATTTCAAATCTAACACTACTGGATAAAGAGTTTGTTCAAATATATGTACACTATAAGATTTAAGGGAGAAAAATAATTTTATTACTTAATAGCACACTTTTCTCTCTTGCGTTTGAATGTATGATGAAAATTTTATCATCTTCATTTACTCTGAGTAATAAACACTGATTCATTTTTATTTTGGGTTAATAAATTGCAAATTCCATGTGAAGACTGAACAATAAGAATTGTTCTAATACAATTGCAAATTACCATAATTGAGAATTTATATGCAGAATCAGGTGCAATTTTACCATTTTGTAAGTTACTAGTATTACATTTTATGTGGTAACACAATAGTTTTTGTTTTTTTGTTTCTTAAACCATAGATGTTTGTAGGTTTTTAAATAGTTTTTGGATTATGGTTTTTGGATTTTTAATTTTGAATTTTACCAAAATAAAAAAAATAAAAAATAAGAAGTCTCGTTTAAAAAGTGAAATCAAAAGTAACAGTTTACTGATTTTCAGAAATGATCCAAAAACTATTTTTCCTATTTTTTAGGGAATCTACTTTTAAGAAAATTTAGAATGGATAAAAATGAGTTTTTAAGAAACAAAAACCAAAAACCAAAAACTATTGTAAAACTTTCTCATATCATTATGGATACAAAACGTAATTTTTTATAATGTAGAGATTTTAATCCTCAAGTTATTAGTAAACAATATATTAACACAATTTTACGAAATACAATAATTATAACTTTATCCTTTAAAATTTTGCCAATTTTTGGCATACTGGACATTCAATTAGTAATATAATTAATTATACGTTTGCTATATATAATATAGTTGTAGTTAATTTTATCAACATCATTTCGGGGTTCAGTCTAAAAACACTACTGAGTGAATTGATCTTAGTATCTTTATATACTACTTTAGGTTATTATTAGTATTATACATTTTTAAATATCATCATAACTTTGTTCCTTTCTTTTCTACAAAATTATTAACCAAACTCTTAAAAACCAATACTTTAACAAATTCCTTTTCAATAAACAAAATAACCCCATCATTCAAAATATTTGTGCCATACTCGTACAAAGATAAAAAAAAAAAAATACCATTGGATTTGATCTTTTACTGATCCAATCATATTTTACTTAGCCCAAACATAGATATGAGCTCTTACCTATGTCAAACGCTAGGGTTTACGGAAGGAGATTAGGGTTCTCAATTATGCCAACTCATAACCCTCTATATAAATCAAGATTATCTTCTCTCTTTCATATCCTCATCTACTTTTCAATCTTGGTTAACCTAATTTTCGTTAAATATTTCGTCTTCGATTCTCAATTTATTCCCCTACAGTCTCGTTGGACTCTCTCTCCTCGTCTGTCTCCGTGAATGGAAATCCTACTGAAGTGCCACTTTTCTAGGATCTACGTACATGTCCCATTGATGAGGTTAACTATCCGATTGGAAATCTAGAAACCTACATTAATTCAGCTCTAGCCCAAGTGATTGGTGCTAACTATTGTCTTTCCCCTACCGAAAAATTGTTTGTGGTCTTGTAGACAATCCATCTTTTCAAACTAAGAAACCTTCCCTTATAGATAGAGGTTTCAAATGCTCTCATACACCACCTCAAAATCTTTATTGCGAAGGCCACAAAGTGTGGCTACCCAAACAACTTGCACCAGAGCTAGAGTTGGAAACCTGTCTTCTCGACTACGCAGCGACTAACAGTGGAAAGCCGCCCGGAACTATCGTGTTAATTTCAGATGATTTTTAATTTTCTTCCTCGTTAGAAAGATTGTCTCTTGCAGGCTATACAATCTGTCTAATTCAGCAGCAGAACCCACCTTCACATGGATCATTTATATATAGCTCGACATATGCTTGGAACTGGGAATCAGTTAAAGTTGGAAGACCTCTACGTATTAGATAGAATGTAGCTAGCTAATGTTTTATTTCCTTTATTATTATGTATTTTTCTCTTATTTTCCATGTGATTTTTTTTAATTCTAATTTTTATGTACTAATCGGTGTCTAAGCTCATGTATTCTCGGCACAATTTGTACTAAATAACGAGAACTTCAAACTCAATCAAAAGTTTAAAAGATCCATCTCATCTTATAGTATTTTTTACTTTAAAACAACAAACACTCAGTGTTCTGCTCTTGTCTTTCCTTGTTCGATACGTTTAGTAAAAGTTGACCGTTGTCTTGTTTTGTATTCAAGTGCGCACTTTTTCGATGGCTTTAGAATCGGATTATTAGAAGGTGACATGGTCTCTAAAAATTATGTCGTTACCGAATATTTTATCATCATGTTTGCTATCCAAATTACTAAACATTAATAATGAATCTATGAAATAAAAAACTATATTTTTATCAACTATGATAATAGAATTAAATGAAATATGTAAGACTTAGGAGATCAATACACACCGAGTTTACAAACGAATCTAAAACATTTCGAATCTAACACTACTGGATAAAGAGTTTGTTCAAATATATGTACACTATAAGATTTAAGGGAGAAAAATAATTTTATTACTTAATAGCACACTTTTCTCTCTTGCGTTTGAATGTATGATGAAAATTTTATCATCTTCATTTACTCTGAGTAATAAACATTGATTCATTTTTATTTTGGGTTAATAAATTGCAAATTCTATGTGAAGACTGAAGAATTAGAATTGTTCTAATACAATTGCAAATTACCATAATTGGGAATTTATATGCAGAATCGGGTGCAATTTTATCATTTTGTAAGTTACTAGTATTACATTTTATGTGGTAACACAGAAGTTTTTTTTTTTTTTCTTAAACCATAGATGTTTGTAGGTTTTTAAATAGTTTTTGGATTATGGTTTTTGGATTTTTAATTTTGAATTTTACCAAAAAAAAAAAAAAATAAGAAGTCTCGTTTAAAAAGTGAAAAACAAAAATAACAGTTTACCGATTTTCAGAAATGATCCAAAAACTATTTTTTCTATTTTTTAGCGAATCTACTTTTAAGAAAATTTTGAATAGATAAAAATGAGTTTTTAAGAAACAAAAACCAAAAACCAAAAACTATTGTAAAACTTTCTCATATCATTATGGATACAAAACGTAATTTTTAATAATGTAGATATTTTAGTTTTGGGTATTTAGCCCTTACTATAGACCAGCGCATCATCCCCCCAACACCGACTAATCCTGGGGGCCGGATAGACCATGTGAAAGCCCCGGTGGCCAAGTGGATTAAATGTTGCAATTCCGCATCCGTGGGGAATTGATCCCTAACCTAGACCAACATGGCCGATTCTCATCACGGAAGGGAATCATCCCACTACCACCACTTGGTTTAACTAAATATCTCTATTTTTGTATGTATAACTAAATATCTCCTTCATTCTTAAACTAAATTAAAGAATTTATACAATCAATTACTGATATTCAAAATTAACAAAATTAATAAAAAGGAAGAAAGAAAAAAGGATAACAATATATTTTTATGGCGATTAAGAAAAGAAATATGATACTTAGATATAATTAAAAGTCAATTATGGTGTAAATCCGGTTTTTAGAAAGTTACTAAATAAAACCAATATATTATGTCGATTAAGAAAATAAAAATGAAAGTATGGTATAAATAAAAGGTAGAATTTATATTAATAGAAATACAAAGAATAATTTGTCAAAATTTCAATGTGTCGGTTAGTCAATTATGTATCTTTAAAGAATAAGAAAAATAGTAAGAAGAAATGAAAAAAGAAAAAGAAAAATGTAACTATTTTTATGAAAAAAAAATAGTTGTTGACGGTACCAAAATAGTAACTAGAGCAACAACACCAAGGATATATAAAGAAAAGTAACCCGCGGATCCAAGGCTAATTAAAAATGCTTGTATTTTGACAACGTGTTTTACAAGCTTATTAACAAGAAACACAACTGGAGGATTTGGTATGTCAATCAACGAAATGGGATTATGAAGATGTTATGATTTTAATTTCGTCCACCTAGTTAATCGAATCGTACTCTTGAGAAATCAAGAAGATGACAATATGGAAAATGGGATATTCGACTAGTGGAAGAGTATTCAGATTACCGAAGAGCTTTGTGATCTTCTCCTAAGAGAGAGCTTTCTACTCCGTTGTCTTCTTCTTCGAGAGAGAGAGCTCTCTCCGTAGTCATCTTAATTAGACTTATAGGTTAAGAGCGACCTAAAATAAACCACAAAATCAATGAGCGTTCTCATCTATCATCTTCTTTCTTTTAACCAGTCCTTCTGTTTTATCTGTTCTCGTTGTTATTATGTTTTATCAAGTATTTCACTTTAAGTTTTTTTGTTTCTTTTTTGTTTCACTTTATGTTTTTAGTAGTTCGTATTTTATATTATCATTTATTAATATAGTTATAAAAAGAACTTCACCGATAAAAAGTATTAGTATATCTCATTTTTAACAGTTTTATATATACTTAATAAAATAAAATTTATCAACAACATATATATAATATTAAATTATATTTATCAAAATTCAAATCTTAAAATATATTTTGAGTTCATAAATTTTTAGTTATCCAAAGTTTTTGTATATTTATACTCATAGAATATTTTTTAGATAGTTACGTATGTAATCTTGATCTGAATTGTTAACTTTAGATCAATAAATATACTGACCATTATATAATTAAAGAAAGATGTTCAACCATTAGATTGTAGTAGATATGATGTCCCCCGATAGATGAGATGTGTCATAGATGCTACTGGCCTCGCCAAAAATTTTAGCGTTTAAATCACTTCATCCAAAAGCACCATACCACTGACTATATCGGATGCTCACAACTACACACGATTCAACCAATCCAACCATCTATAAATC
Organism: Cardamine occulta; assembly: GCA_028015245.1. NCBI lineage: Eukaryota > Viridiplantae > Streptophyta > Magnoliopsida > Brassicales > Brassicaceae > Cardamine > Cardamine occulta. Next base: position 299,716 of record CM051377.1, read on the forward strand.
AAGTCTCCAAATTTAGATCCTTATGTATGTCTTGAATATCGCATAATATAAAGAGACGGAACTCTCAAAAGGATTGAAAACTTATGTTAGAGAACAATCAATGCTTACACTTCTCTTTTCCAAAAATTGAGTTGGATGTTTCAGATATTGATCCATATTCATAAATGTCTCATATGTTTTCAAAATACAGACATTCTCTTTCTCTCTCGTTCTCTAGTTTTTCCTCATCAACATGATAAAATTGAACCAGAGACCACATTACATAGATCACCAACAACATTGAATTTCTTCCATAAATGCCTTATGTGTTTCTAATATCCATTCATACAATCTCTATTTCTCTCGATGATGCAAAACATTGAACCATAGACAATATGTTCACCCGTTTAAAATGTAACCTTTATTATCTTCATCACGTTTCTCTTTTCTCTGTTCATTCTCGATGTATGGTCAATAACTTGAGCGCTGTAAAATTTTATATGAATTAACTCATTTTTTCTTTCAAAGATTGACTTGAACATGTTAATGTTTTGGGATAATACAACATATCTCACATAATATGCATTCTCATATGCCCTTTAAAAGTTTGGAGTTATCATTCAAGCTTCTAGAATTCTCGTGAGTATTCCATTATCCTCGTTCGCTCGAACACTGATTTCTGATAATCAAAATGCATGTTTTTGTTCATCTAACCTATTTAAATTCAATATTTTTTCTAACTATAAAATTAAAAATATCAAATTAAGCAATATATTTTAAAATTTATGTACATTTCTTTGAACAAATCCTTATTAATTGTTTTAAATTATATATCATAATATTTTTGAATTGATGTATACAAAATTTAGGCTATTATTTATAAACATGAAAATCTTTTATTTAAGTTCATAACTTATAATAACAATTATTAATACTTGGATTTATTTTAAATAATTTTCTAAACTATATAAATAAATGACTTTCAAATTCTTTCAAAATTATTATATTAGAGTGTTTTAGATCATTTTTCTAAAGAAATGACTTTTCAAATTCTTTCAAAATTATTATATTAAAGAATGTACTCCTACAGAGTGACTGTACTGGTCTATAAACCTTAAAATTGGAGTTGTTAGTTAGTATGAGAATTAAAATGTAAATAATAAAAAATTAATTGATGATGTGTCACAATATTAGAGATTAAGAGATGATGTGACATCATGAGAAGAGAGAATATTCTCTTTTATATATATAGATTTCGATTTTATAACTGATCTTTGATTTTTGATCTCCTCTTCACTTCCATGGCAAGTCCCAGATCCGGTGTTCAGGCTATCATTTTTTTTAAGGCCAATCCCGAATCTGGTGATCCGGTGATTGGCTGGTTTAAGCTTATAATTACTAAAACGATGAAGACTATGATATTTATTTATCACTTAGTTTCTGAGTTTTAAAAACACTTTTGCTTGAATCTCTAGTAGTTTGGCACCTTTTGTTTTTCTTTTTCTGACAAGAAAGATTGATTACACAGATAGCAAGCATGTTGAATCTAGCTAGTCTAACTAATTTAGTATTAATTTGATTCAGATTTTGTTTTCTTCCAATTAATGAAATGTAATGTCAAATAGATAGTTTATTTTATTAGATTACAACTTCTTTTAGCACTCGATTCTGTTTTTAGATTTTTGGAGGATCAAATTAGGTTTGTAAATGGAAATATGAATGAAATTGAATGTCAAATAGATAGTTTTGTTTAGATTAAAATTTCTTTAGCATTAGATTTTAGATTTGTGGATTGAAATGTTAATGAAAGTGTATGTTATATATAAATTTTTTGTTGAGAATGAAAACTTTCTTAGCATTCGATTATTACTTTTTTTAGGTTGAATTGACGAAATTAATTAAATTGGATGTCAAATATATATATATATATATATATATATATATTGGATTTAGAGGGAATTTTGAGTTGAGCCTTGTTAGAGGGAATTTTGGAATTATTTTTCTTATTTACGAAAAATGGGAAAATTGTTAAAGATACTTCTTAGTTCTTAAGACCATCTCCCATGTATTCCTCTATTTTTCACTCTAATATAGAGTAATTTTAAAATAGAGTAGGGTTTCTCTCCAATGTATTACTTTATATTTTACTTTAAAAGAGAATATTCTTAAATATATTTTTTTATTAATATTTTTTATTTCTAAAATTTACAATTTGACCCACATATTTAAGTTAAATATTCATAATATTAAGAAAATTTACATTACATTATATAAAAGTAATAAAACATAGTAGCTTTCGTAAAATAATTCATTTTACAAATTTAATCCAATATTTTTTTTAAAATTGTGAAATCAAATATACCACAACCGTCTTTAAACCTTTAAACTAAAACCAAATCTATTTATTATCTCAAATAATTTTGTCATTTTTTAAAATTACATTATATTAGTTAGATAACCCATATAGCTTCTATTTTGATCCCAAAAAAAATCCCATATATTTTCTACTTGCATGTTCTTATAAATTATGTTGTTTATTTTTAATTTTGGTACTAGTTTAATTTTGTTAATCTTATAAAATTATATATTGAAATAATTTTGGTACTTGTTTTAATCTTAATTTTATTTTATGTTATTTAATTATATTTTATGTTTTTATTTAATTAAGTAAGTGATATTAAAAGATAAAATAAAAATATTTAAAATATAAAATACTAAAGTATAAATTAAAAATTTTAAATCTAAAATAGAGTAAAGATAAAGTTACTTCAAATATAGAGTAATCTTACTCTTTTTTTATTTTAGAGTGGGATATATAGTAAAATTGGAGAAGATTTTATTCTATAATAAAAATTTTAGAATGAAAAATAAAATTAGATTAGAGATGCCGTAAGAAATATCTTTAACAATTTCTTAGATCATGCCTTGGCTCTTTACATCGATCGATTGGATTAATTTGATTCAATTGATCTCTCTTCACAAAAAAGGCATGTATCTAATCTTCTTCTTCTACAGAACTTATTTTCCGGTGAATACTTTTCATTGGAAGAAATACTCCGGTGAATTTTTCACACCTAATCCCTAACCTTTGGAAGAGAGTAAAAACTTCAGTCTGCCTTATATGGCCTCGAATTGTCTACGTCTTAGTGATAGACGAAGATTCGAGCTTCTCTTAAAAGGTTTTGAAAATTAGGTGAAAGAGAAGAAGCGATATACTTTGTTAAAAAGCATCTGTGGCTAAGACGGAAGAAGAGAAAATGGAGATGCAAAAGAGATTGAATCTTGAAGCCTAAACTCTAAACCCTAAACTCTAACCCTTAAAATTGAAACCCTAACCCCTAACCCTAAATCCTAACCCCTAAACCCCAAATCACCAGTAGATTGACCTAAAGCTTTTTAATTCCCTTTAATAGATAAAAGGTCACACTTCATCTATAAAAGCTATCAAAAAGAGGTTACACGTACGCGGGAATATTTTATGTAAGCGGAAAAAGATTGTTTGATGAAAGACCAGTAACATGTCCTGCAAATCGATTGACAGAAATCGCATAGATGCCAGCTCCATGAACAAAAGCCGGATAATAGACTTTGTTCATCGCAAAATTACATTATGGATTAGCACTTAACCCCAAAGGAACTTGAGCCTGAAGAAAGAAAAAATAACACATTCTAACTGTTCATACCAGATCCGGAACCGAGGATCCATCACCCAGGATATGCAGATATGTGTCAGCCGCATCACCAAGATAAAGAAGAAATGATTCAAACTGAAGGGTTCGAGTCTGGTGAATCGTCGAGGAGTCTGGAAGAACGAAGTGATGGTTCGTGGAACAACCAATATTTAGAAAATTCGAGAGATAAGAGCCCAAGGAAAACCCAGTTAAATTCAAGATTAAGACGTTACGAAAATTAAATCAGAATCAAATATGAAGTATTTAAAGAGAATCATAGAGTTAATTAGTAGCATTTAAGTCCTAATTATATATAAATATAGATCCTCAATACCATGTAAAAAGGGGATTACTTTTTAATCATTTAGAGCAATAATACACATTTTCTTACATCTCGTAAAATATTGAGCAAACGGTCAAGCATGCTCAAACATGTTACTAAATGTGTTAGTATACACCCAAATATAGCAGATCATGCCCATTAGTTATGGTGAATCAACTTATACAATCGTATTTCACTGTTTCCAAAAATTTGGAAATCTCATAGGGAAAGGGTTTGAATTCTGGACTGTTTTGGTTCTCAGAAATAATTTGAGCAAACGGTCAAACATGCTTAAATATGATACTAAATGTGTTAGTATACACCCAAATGTAGAAGAACATGCCCATTAGGTATGCTGAATCAATTTATATAGTAATTTTTCACTATTTCCAAAATCTGAAAACTCATATTGAAAACGCTTGAATTTTGGACGGTTTTGGTTCTTAGAAAAATATTAAGCAAATGGTCAAACATCCTTAAATATGTTACTAAATGTGTTAGTATACACGTAAATGTAAGAGAAAATGCCAATTAGGTACGCTGAATCAACTTATACAGCAATTTTTCACTATTTGTAAATCCTAAACCCTAAACTCTAAACCCTAAATGAGATTTGTAATGAGCGATTGAGAAATGTGGAGGATGAAGATGGAGATAGCAACGAGAAACTTAGCTAAGAAGAAAGTAGGAGAGAGATGGTTTTCGCCATGGCTGGAGCTTAGAGAGAGATGGTTTTCGCCATGGCTGGAGCTTGGAGGGAGATGGTTGCGTTGGGTCCACCTCTCTGATACGATCGTTGATTAAGAAGATGGGCCAAGTTGGGCCTGTTCACATTTATCTCTTTTTATCCACAAATTTAGCCCATTACGTTTGTTATATGTAAGAAGAAACTCATTTATTAGCAATTATTTATTTTGTTTTTAATCGAATTCATTTACAGATAAATTTCCAATTTAAGATTTAGGGGTTTCGAGATTTTTTTTTTTTGGTTTTAATGTTAATCTTTATTAATAAAACGAAGGTTACAAGCTACACTACCTTTACAAAATGGAACTTTAATCGTCAAAGACAGAGCTATACTAGTTAAAAAGGAAAAGAAATACTACCGAAATAGAATTTTATAAGGGAGGGAGTGCGATGGTCCTCTGCTGGGAAGGAGAGGAGACGATTTCTCATTGTGAGATCCACATTAGCTCGTATAGCAGCTGGCGCGGTAGAGACTTGCGTGAAGATGCGAGCATTCCGCTCTTTCCAAATCAGGTATGCCGAGAGTTGCAGAAAAAGCTTCATTGTGATGGTTGCTAAAACTCTTGCTGGGGATGTCGGCTGAAGGAGAAGTGCAGAAATTACCGATAAGTCCAAAGGAGGAGCTGAAACAATCCTGGCTGCAAAGGGTTCCCAGATTGCTCTAGAGAAATTACATTGAAAGAACAAGTGCTGATGTGTTTCTATACCAGCAGAGCATAAAACACATTCATAAGGTATATTTAATCCCCAGTTCCTAAGCCTGTCACGTGTTGGTAGTCTTCCCAAGAAATCTAGCCACAGATTAAAGGAGAACCTTGGAACCGATTCCTTAAACCACACGACTTTAGTCCACGAAATCCAAGGAGAACTGACCTGAATTTGCTCCCAAGTTTCCTTAGAAGAGAAGGTCGCAGCTCTGGTACCATTTGTTTTCCTCCAGAGGAAAACATCCGGACCCATACGAGATGTTGGAGGTTGAATGTCCATAAGAGCAATATGGAGATTTTGAGCCTCTTCTGATCTTGCAGCAGGCAAGTTTTACTGGCCATTTCTTACCGCGGCAACTAACCGAGAATCTTTACTTATCCGAAACTGTCTAGACCCAATCTCGCCTATGTAAGAGAAGAGAGGGCCCAAGTCTGTCCAAGAATCATACCAAAAGGAAGCTCTTTCTCTACCATGTAAATCACAGCTCAAGAAATTTACTAGATGAGGCTTAAGTTGCAGCATACTTCGAACTGTTCTGGAGAAGCGATAGCTATCTTCAGTGATCCAGAAGCTTTTCCGGTTGAATACATTTCCTCCCAGCCAAGCAATCCATAATGTATCAATTGATGAGAAATAGTTCCATAGGCATTTAAGTATGAAAACAACCTCAAAATCTTCCAAAAGCCTTATACCAAGACCTCTTTCTTCCTTGGGTTTACATACATCCTTCCATGCCATTCTGGCATCAGAAGCAGATGAAGTTTTATTCTTCCAAAGAAAAGTTAAACATAGTGAATCCACCTTTGCATAGAATTGTTTTGGAAGAACAAAAACTTGACTCCAAAAGTTAACCATGCCATATATCACTGCTGAAATTAATCTAACCTTACTAGCAAATGAGAGAAGCTTAGCAGTCGAGTTATGAAGCTTAGCTATAATCTTCTCAATGAATGGTTGAAGAGTGGATAGAGTGATCCGAGATTGAGTTAGTGGCAAACCAAGATACCTTGTTGGGAATGAACCCTTGTTAATACCAATGAATTCACTTAAGCTCAGCGATTCCTCTTCTGAATATCCTCCAAAGAAAATCTCTGATTTGCAGCATTAATATCCATATCACATTAGGACTTGAATTGATTTAGTACCTGAACAATTCCACTTAGAGAGTGTCTTGACCCATTAGAGAAGACAAGCAGGTCATTAGCAAACACAAGATGTGTAACTCTTGGAGAATCACATTGCGGATGGACTTGAATCTGTCCGATAGTTACAGCATTATCCAGCATTCTCGAGAGAGCTTCCATAATTAAAATGAAGAGGTAAGGTGATAGAGAATCTCCCTGTCTAAGACCCTTCAAAAAATCTAGCGAGTTCTGCGTTCAATGATACTGAGAAGCGAGTGGTAGATATGCATTCCTTGATCCAGGTTCTGAATAAGAGAGGAAAATCTTGTGCTTCCACTACTTTCAACACAAAATCCCAGCATGCCGTATCAAAGGCTTTTCGGAGGTCCACTTTAAGCATTGAGCTTTTAGGACAAGACAGTTTATTGTAATTTAGGATCTATTCCCAAAAGCACATTTTCTCCCAAGCTTCTACCTTTCAAGAATGCAGCTTGGTTTGGATAAATACAGTGTTGCAGCAAAGGTTTCAGCCTGTTGGCTACTAGCTTCGAGATCACCTTATATATAAGGTTACAACAGCTGATAGGTCGATAGTCTCCAAGACTGCATGCTTCTGGAAATTTTGGAATCAGAGATATGGTTGTATTATTTAAATCCTTGAGTAGCCTACCTGTCAAGAAGAACTCTTGAACAGCAGCCACAACATCAGGACCGACCACACTCCAAGAGGCTCTAAGAAATTCTACTGAGTATCCATCAGGATCCGGGCTCTTGTTTAGGGGTAATGCAAACACAATAGCCCGTATTTCCTCCTCAGAGGCAGGTCGCTAAAGAGCAGAGGCTTGCTGGTCCGAACATCTGAAAGGGAGAAGGATTTAGAGTTGAGAAAGGGAACAACTTGATTGTGGCCGGTCTGAGAATCCGAGGATGGACTGAAAATACTCTGCAGCATGAGCTTTCAATGCTTCAGGTGCCATAATCTTCCTACTACTTCGATCACGCAGGTAGTGTATATGGTTTTTTGCTGTGCGGTGGATCAATGTTTTGTGAAAAATGTTGTATTTCTATCACCAAGATGGAGCCATTGAACCCGGGATCTCTGTCTATAAAAAATTTTCTCAGCATTCTTCAATCTGTTCCATATCTCTCTTTCACGATGTTCCTCAATAGCCATTGATTGAGAAGGATTAGTAAGGAGAGACCTTTGCAACAACAATACCTTTTCTGCCTGGCTTTCACTCTAGTTGTAATCCCACTATAATGCGATTTATTCAGCCTTCTAAGAGTAGGTTTCAGCAGCTTCAAAGCTCTAGCTAATTTGAACTGCCTGTTTCTATTAATGTTACTTACCGTCCATGCATTTTCAACTGTCTCAACGTATTGAGGATGGTCCACAATGTGATGAAAGAACATGAAAGACCTGTAGGGAGTGCGATGAAGAGATGGGAATCGGAACAAGCAGGGAGCATGGTCTGACTGTAATGGATCTAAAAATTTTGCATAAGCATCTGGAAAACAAGAACTCCAATATTCATTAACCAGAGCATGATCAATTCTCTTTGAAACTGGTGCTGTCTCACTGTGATTCCATCAAGAATAAGTAAGACCTTTTACTTGTACTTCATATAAACTGGCATCTTGAAGAGCAATATTGAAATCTTCCATGCCTGAGATGTCAACCTCCTGCAAGAGATGTTCTGAATGATGAATAGTCCTCAAAATCTGATTAAAATCAGCCAACACTTCCCAAGGATGATCAATCAAAGGTGTGTGAGTGTTCAAATACACTAGATCCTCCCATAACGGTATACGATCGGAGACTTGATTGAAACCATATACAAAAGAAACAGTAAGGTTGATATTTTCTGCCTCGATGAATATCCCACAAGTAACCATTTGAGCTGAAGCCTTATACACCATCACCGAGATACTCGGATCTCAGACCACAACTATACGACCTGTGTCATGAAAGTCAAAATTACCATAATACTTCCATCCTAAAGGAATTACACTCGATATTCTCCTAGAATTCCCCGGTTGTCTGTGCGCTTCAGTGAACGCGCCAAAAATAGGACAATAAATATTAATCCACTCCTTTAACATAATTTGTCTTCTGCGGCTATTAAGTCCTCTAACGTTCCAGACAAAAACATATTTACAATGGTAGTTGGGTAGTTAATGTAGCCATGCGGCCCTCTGGCCATTCTTCCTGTTTGTAACCAAGAAGAAAGGTTCCTGAGACTCTAGCTTTTCAGCCAGATCTAAAAGAGATATTCTTGCGCATGATGGTACACTTAACACACCCTTCTTTCCTACAGAACATTCGACTGTTTTGCTGGACTGATCCTGTTGTGATTCACCCTCTACCAGCGGTGCCTGGATCTGTGTTTGCTCAGTTTCCTGAATCTTACCTTGCTCCTTATTGTCCCTTGCCTGGTCTTGCCTAGGCTGGTTTTGCTTTTGTTCTTGTCTAAGCTGGTCTTTCATTCCAGTCGAGTCCGAGGATTGAGATTTAGGTTTCCTTGATCGCGACCTACCATTTCTTGGCTTTTTAGATGGATCAGCGACCATTTCAATTTCCCCATGACTTCCTGCTTCTACTTCTCCTTGGGTTTCCGAAGTGGAAGATCTGCTCCTCCCTTTAGATTTCCTATGATATGGCTTTGAAGAAGATCTTAAGTTTATGTTTTCAACCTCACTACCTTGCTGTTTGCGACACAAAGAGCTTATATGTCCAAATTCCTTACAGCGCTCACATTTGGGTGGGAGCCACGGATAAGAAACTGTAACTTCAAATTTCTTTCTGGAACTGCTTCCAGAAATAAGCTTTGTTGGGAGCTCCTTGCTTAAGTCGACATTAAGGTGACAAACATTGGATGTCCCACTATGTTCCAAAGATTCCGACTTATAAGGATGTCTCTTGTACGAGGGTTACGCACTTTAAGGAGAAAACTTCCCGAGCCTAATTTGTAGACATAAATCCTTGGACCAGATCGAGCCCAAATTGCATTTACAACACCGATAATTCGTCCCATGTCCGGTGGGAGGCCATGAAATTGAGCAAAGATAAATTCTTTGAATTTTTCCTTCGCCTCTGAAATATTTTCATCTGGAATTAATACAAATGAGACGCCTAAGATATGTGTGGCTGGAGTACCCATTTTTTCCAATTGAGATGATTCTTTGATAATACTTGACCACTTTCGCGGTGAAGAGGGTTGTCCTTTTGGTTTGGTTTACTCAGCTTGAGTCGACATAGTAACTAGAGGAGTGACCGAATCTACAGGAGAGGAAGAGGTCTGTTCTCGAGTTGAAACAAGAGGAGGCGAGTCCTGTTTCGGTGAGACATGTTCCGACGAAGTTTCAGTCGAAGCTGCAGCACCGGAGGAATCCTCGACAGTGTCTGAGATAGGGTCCGACATAACAACAACCTGAGTGTGAGTGTTAGTCGCACACTCGGTCTTGGCCAGATCTGAGACAGGCACGACTACCAAAGCATCAGATCCCAGATCTGAAGAGGGAGCAAACGAATGAGAGATATCCGAAGCTTGAGGAGTAGTCTTCAAAGTTTTCTTGATTGTGGGAGAAGGCCCTGAAGCTTTGGAAGAGACCATGGTTTTGAGAAATTTCTTGGTGACAATTAGACCAGAGATCTTGCTAGGAAAACAAGAAGGTGGAGGAACAAGTGGAGTCGTCTTTTTCTTCCGCTTACCCATCATAATTTCTCGTCGGCCGGCGTGAGGCCGACCGCCAGCAAGGGAGGTAAGAGAAGGGCCTTGAGAAGAAGAAGAGGAACAGCCGTGTCGTGTAACTCCTGTCTTTTCTATATCTGCTCGGTTTCGGGATTTTTTATTCGATAGTCTTTGAAATACAAACCTTCTGAATCATTTTAAGTCTTCCACTTGTTCTTCCATTCCGAATTCTTGTAACTCTCACCTGAACTAGAAAAACTTTTGGATTCAAATAACCTACACAGCTACATATCCTATTTTCTAAAGCTGAAAACTTTGCAGCTTCATCTATAGAACCTTTTAGAAGCTCATATGCAACTGTCAATTGTTCTTCTAACCTTCACAGGTGAGCTCATCTTTTCATCAAGATTCAATCTTTTTCTCAAATTTTAGCAAAATAGGGAAAGCAAAGGACTAAACTTTTGTTGCTGGATCTGTTTGTTTCCTCAGATAAGCTACTCAGACATCAGAAGTAGCTTTACCAAGACTTGGTTTCGTTAGAAGTTACAAATGATTGGGTCGATAAATATGAATCTAAGTCTCTTGTCTATTCTTGACTAAGCCTTTACGGCCTATATGTACAGCTCTCTAAGTATACAACCTGGAAGAGAGAACAAAAAAGAAACCGAAAACAGGCGAGATTTGTTATCTGAGATTGCGATTTACATGTTAAGTCTCTCTATCAATTACTCAAAATTGTGAGTTGTTTGTGAAAAAACAGATCCTTTGGCTGCTCCAGGCATTATCACCTTGTTGTGTGGTTTCCCTGATCTTCAGATTCCTTGCTACTACTAACCCTGCTCGAACTTGGGTACGATGTTGCTTGATTCTACAAGAACGAAGATAAGTTCTTGTGACTTGTGAGCAAAGGAAGTAGCGTTTGTGAGACAGATGAAGGTGAAGTGTACCTGAAACTGAGGTGGTTGGGTTGGGTGAAGATTGTGGAACTGCTGATATGGATTAATGTAACCAGGATACTGAGGCTGGCTTGAAGTTGGATCACACTGCTGGTTTGGTACAAAGACTCTTGATGGGTCAGGGTAGTGCGGAGCTGAGAAAACAGAGCCGCCCATATGAGTTTGTGTAGGCAAAGGTCTTTGAGCAGCTAACATGTTGGGGAATGGCATGAACGCAGGAGGAGGAAGAGGCTGGTTCATACCCATAGGCATGTGAGGCATGTATTGTTGCATACCCGTATACATCATTGGCATCATACCACATCCCATTGACATCATCTGCAATTAATCTCAGTCATAAGCTCAAGTTTTCAACTGAAACTTCATAACCCATCCAAGAAGACGAAATCTAAACTTTTGAAAGTGAAAATCTTGGTTTTGAGGACTCACCTGAATTTGAAGCTGTAGAGATTTCATGTACTCAATAGCTTCATCAAGCATTGAAGCTTTATCTGACTGTGAATCAAATAAAAAAAAAAAGGGTTTTAAATTAGTAACAAAATTAATGTTAAATAACTTGAGGAGAAAGTGAAAAGATCAAAGACCTTGTTGCATCGAGGAATGAGTTCTTGTAGAGCTTTCATTCTCTCATTGATCCTATCTCTTCGTTTCTGTTAATTACCAAATTAATTCACCACATTATTCAGATTCTTTATGTCAAATTAATTTAAAAATGATTGTTCAAAAAACAAAACAAAACACAAATACCCTTTCTGAGAGATTATGAACTTCTGCAGCTCGAGATCTCTTTGTAGATGTTGTTGATCCACGTCCTAGTTTAGTTTCCTGCAACTCAAAAAAACACCAAAATTAACGTTAGTTTTACATTCCGCCAGGCACTAAACTGCGTGTAAGTTCATATGATGTACTAAAATGCACCGAATTCTAAGTGCGCACGATAGTGAAAAGTGGAGAATTTTGACGACTCACCTCGCTACGGGACTCAGTTTCCTCAGTGGCTTCTCTTTCCTTTCGTTTCCTCTCATCGACGATCTTCTTCTCCGTCTCCGGTTTGATTTCGGCCTGTGACTTTACAGAAGACGGCGTACCGGGAATTTCATTTACCGGCGCCGGAGTTGGTGTCGGATTAGCCACTGCTTTTCCCTTCCAATTAACCGTCGTAACTTGACTATCAATGGCATCCGTCCGCCGTGTTAAACCGGATTCGCTCGCCGCCGCCGCCGACGGTGTAGCGCTAGGACTTACCTGCGTAGATTCTCTCACAATCGACTTCGAAATCGACGGTCCAGATTCACCTCTACCATTACCACCGGCAAAATTCCCTCTCAGCCTCGAGAAATTCATAAAATTCCTTACCGGCGGCCTCTGCTCATTCGAAGACGGTACTGACGGTCTCGCGGCGGTGACCTGACTAGTCGTCGTCGCGCAAGGAGGAGCAGTTGGTGTAGCTGAAGCAGAGGAGAAGAGAAGATCTGAACAAAAATCATCTTCTCGGAGAGGATAATGAAGCCATGACGTCATTTCGTCTTCTTGGATAAAAAGATTCTGATCTAACGGCTGCTGCTGATGCATATGAGGCGGCGGAAATAGATTAGCTTCTCCTCCTCCGCCGCCGAGAAGCTTGACAGAAGAAGAAGAAGGTTTTTTGGTGTTGAGCCTTTGATTTTGAACAACAACTTGACCGTTGTGCCATAGAAGCTCCATGAGATCATTTTCTTCACTCCTAATTTATGAAAACCAAAATCAGATCTAAGGAACAAAAAAAATTAGAAATTATATTTGAAGTTGAGAACTTACATAATGGATTTTCTAGGAAGATTCAAAGAAGAAGAAGAAGAATTAGGGTTGTTGACATAATCATCATCAGTGTCAAAATCAGGAACGAAATGGTTCATGTCTGAAAAACCGGTAAAACAAAACAAAACAAATGTTTCTTCTGGTAGAGTGTGTATATAGTTTTTTTTTTTTGTATTATCAAATCTATAGAAAGATACAAAAGAGTTGTAGTTGTACTAATAAGTGTCCTAAAGAGATTACTAATCGACGAAGAAACATATATATTACCTAAACTATATGTAACCTAGAGAATGAAATGGGATAGACTTCAGAAAACAAAGTTATCGCCTTTATTTCTGGAAATCTTTATGGTGTGTCTGAATAAATTCTAAATTTTCGTGCTTTAGAAATGTGATAAGCTTCTTCTCTCTTTTTTTCTTGTCTTTTTCTTATGTGGTCTCTCTCGATTGGAGTCAATTTTTTTGCCCCTTCGGTGAGGTCATTGTGGGTATATGTGTCAAAATGAACGGATCATCCATGGTGTGGTATGTTTATGTCTAATTAATTATAAATTGTTTTTTAACAATCTATTTATGAAATTGACTAAAATAGTTTATGTCTAGTATATTTTACAGATAAAATTGGATAGATACTGTTAGATAATGAACGATCCATAGACTAAAAATATAGGATAAAATCGACTTTTCTGTCAAAAACATGAAAACATAATTCTCGCAAAAAATATTAAAACACATTTGCCAAAAAACATGAAAACACAATTTTTTACCAAAAAATCATAAAAACATAAATTTCCGCCAAAAATTATTGGTTCAAAAAATTGTAAAAACATAAATTTCCGCCAAAAATTATTGGTTTATGGATAGACTATTGATAGCCTATTTGACACGAACGTTAATAGATTTACTTCTTAATGGATGAGAACATAATGGATATAGATAATATTTTATTCACAATAAAAATAGACAATATTGGACGGATAAAAAATAGACGTGAACAACCCTTTTTTACAGTTCTAATTATGTGTATCGCATTTACTGTATCAACTAACTTTAACAGTAAAATTTCAATGCATTTTGACACCTCTAATTATGTGTATCGCATTTACTGTATCAACTAACTTTAACAGTAAAATTTCAATGCATCTGTGGATATATTCCTTTATGTATGTGTCAAGTGTGAATAGAAACTGGTGCCGATTTTTAAACATCTGCAAAAATAAACTAGTGGAACTATAGAAACAAAATGTGTGAGATCATCCTTAGTTTACGGAGAGAAAGAATCAGCCTCAAGTTCTTCTTCATCCGTATTAAGATGACAATAATATATCTGCAGAAATTGGCTTTATGAAGTCTTAATGGATATATAATTGTTCTAGATGTTTTTTTCTCTGTTATTTTTAGTTTTTATTTATTTATTTGAATCTAGAACTTTTAGAGAACAAATTCTTAAAGTTTTTCTAAATAGAATAAGCCATTCAATATCTTTAGATGAAATGCAATTTTGGACACAAGTTTGAATTAAAGTTGATGTTTACAATTATCGTAGAATCTAATTTTTAGGATTAATTGGTAAATAACCAAGTAGTTTAGTGATGAAGTTATGTCTATGTGTGTTCATCTCTTAATCATGATGAGTCTCTATTTTTTCCTTCTCCTACTCATATTTTATCTATCAATACATTTTGTCATTGATATGGAATTATGAGTTTTGTGATAATACCATATGATGATTATATAATTGATTGGCTATATGTATATTATAAGAAGGATACCAACAAAAAAGGAAAAGAAAAGATAATAGCAAGTAGGGAAGAAAGAAACAGAGGATCAGATGGACTCACTATGGTGGGGACAATATTACGACAGAAGACTTGGTTTCTATTGGAAACCTCAATGATTTGAGAGACAGGTTATATGTTTTTTTTTTTGCTTAACCTTCTTGCATCTATCAAATCTAACTAATTTATACTGTTTATTCAGATTCAGTGAACAGAGACCTATAATACAATATATAATACTCAATTTTTTTGTCCAAATGAAAAACAAAAACGACGTTTACGGTTTACGTTTGTGTATATACCCAAAATGTTTTGTATAAATAGGAAACAATATTTTGATTTTCAATCAAGAGTTACTTTGAATTGTAACCAAAAAAACGCAAAACATAAATAACATATATTTTCTTCCGTTTACAACTCATAAGAAAAAACATTTAACTACAGTGCAAATATAATATTTTACTGTTAATGACTTAATGCAAATGACAAGGAAGAAAACAAAAAAAAAAATTAAAGCCTGAGTCTGGTTACATTTAATCACAATGCTAACGATATTCCAAAGTTGTTATAAATGGCTCTCTAGACTATTTGATTTGATTATTTTATGAGATGCAACTATACCAAATTGTGATAGCGAGGCTAAAGTTTAGGTGACTGTGTTATTGAAATTATAGTTAGAGATAGCATAGATTTGAAGAAAGTAAGTAATTTATTATCTTTACCAGCTTTGGTAGCTTTGGGATATAAGACTTAAAAGGTCTGCAATAGATTAATAAACCTTTTGTCATCAGATTAATATATTAGTTAATATCGTTAGTTTTAAATATTCAATTAGCGTGTTGGGTTTAAGGAAACGATAACCATAACAATAAAATCCTTAATCATTTGCATAAGACCATGTTTTTTCTGGTAATCACTCACTAATAATACTTTATTAGTTCGCACGTACCGTAAGCTCAATATATTATTTAATTCAATACTAATATACTTGAAATTTGAATAAACAATGAATAGTGATTATGTTATAATTTATTTGTCAACAATACGCAACGTACAATATTAAATTCGAATAATGACATAACGACAACTCTAACACACTACAAATTCTTTTCGATATGTTTTTTCTCAAACAAAAAAATTACAAAAGTTTAAGAAAACAATAATATCATTTAGATTAAAACATATGACATCAAATTTTACATTTTATAAATAACAGTTTATGTTGAAAACGTATAGATTTAACTATTTTTAGATAAATATTCGAATTCACATCACACGATTACATAAGTCTATGACATATCCAAGATGGATTCAATTAAAATTTTGGTACAAATCAAAACGAAACTTGTGGCATCTTCTCTTATATTACTTATTATATAAAATATATGCAAATGTTTAAACTCCAAAATCCAAAATAATTTAAAATTATTAATTTATTGATCAACCATAAAATAATGTGTTTTAAATTTTTTGTTGCTTTTATTTTTTATCGTTTGCAGTTTATATAAAGGATGAAAATATTAATTCTTTTGAGTCTACCAAAAAGTGGAAAAATTGTTTTCTTAGTAAAATATTTTTTTTTTTCTTTAATACAAGATTTATTTTCCTTTTTTTAAGAGAGAATGATTGTGGCTCAGTGGCTCACCATTCGGTTCATACCGTAGGATCTCCCCCCTCCGGTGGCGGTCATATACACAGAGCCGTACCTCATGTGTAAAACATAAGACATTTCCCATATATCCTCAAATTTTAAGCATATTATAGAACCCCAAAATTTAATTTTTTAATATATTAGTAAAATATGTATTTTAATGCTATTTTTGTTTAAAATTCTGTTTCACATATTAAAAAGTACTATTAAATATTAATAATATTTTATAAAAGTATTTAAATTTTAATACTTTATGGATTAAATAATGTTAATTAAGAAAATAGATTATAAAATTGGCATAAAAATTATATTTTTACAGTTCAAGAAAATAGTATAAATTTATTTTCATAGATTACAAAATAGTATTAATTTTTTCTAATTTAGTGTAAAATAACATGTAAAATTTTAGTTATATATGCTTTATTATAAAAAATATATATATATAAAATAATTTTATTTTTTATCTTACTTCTCTAAAACTCTAAACATGGCTCTATATATAGCTATTATTCTACGTTTGAACAAAATAATTATGGCTTAACCAAAAAAAAGAAAAAAAATACTAAATAACTGATAGAAATGATTGACTACAGAAATTACAAGTAGAAATGATGATGAAAATGGGTTGACACAAAAAAATGATGACGAAAATGATGTTTGATGGAGACATGGCTATTTTTATAATAACAAGTAATACGATATTATTATACTATATTTAATACAAATATAGTAATCCTATAAAGATAAGGTGGACCCAAATATTATAGTAATTAAATGCATATATCTTGGATCTGACTTTATAAAACTCTTATTTAGGAAAATTGCAAACTATTTCGGCGGTGGTTGGGGAATCCTTTGCCCACACCTTCTATTTCTTACTATTTTTTTATTATATATATATATATATCTTTTTCTGTTTATTTATGCCAACATGGATTTAACAAGTATTTATAAACCGCAAAAAAAAACAACGAATATGAGTAAATTTTCAAATTTATCTCAACACTAACACATCATTTGAAGCATTAAAGCAAAGGAACCAACAAATTTATGTAAAAATGAAAAATAAAAGATAAATGATTAGTTGTGAAATATTATTGCAAATAAATAATTTAGCAATCGATAATTTGAAAAGCATATCGCTGGGAAGACAAGCTGATCGCTGTCTCGACGTGCTATGTTTCTCCACGAGAGGATAATAATTGGGAATCCCAGTGCAACGCAATTATTTCCCTTTTTTATTTACTTTTAGTGCATATACATTATTGATTATACAGTATGAGACATAGATATCTGACCATTTTAACGTAAAATATTTTACGACAATTCTAGATAATACTATATTTTATATTATTTCCCCACAATAGTACCATCAAATTCTTCAAATTTCAAAAATGCCACAATGTTAATTTAGAAAATGTTGCTATGAGTTTAGGAAGAAGTTTTAATTATTGAGTAAACCTTCTTAGACTTTTATTGAACCTAAATTTTGTGGTAATTTTGAAACTTCTATAAAGTAATTTTATATTTTGAGCTAATACTTACTTTATATTATTGTGGTATTTTGGAATCTTTTTCAAAAAATATTCAACATCCTCAATATTTAGCTATAAATGAAAAAACCATATTTAACCTTATATATTATAAAATTAATTTTTATTCACTAATTTATCAAAAATATGATGTTTTAGAACTTTATTGATATGATCTTTTATAAAATATCGTGTCAAATTTGTAGCTTGCAGTACGTGTTTCATACAAATTATTAAATAATGGAGCATTTGTCTTTGCAGTATGGTAAATTTATCTTTGCCAGTATCTGAGCATACATTTTAACTGCTCGGAACATTTTAGATTATTCCACTAAATAATGACAGATTCGAAGTTTTAATAATATAAATTTATTTCGTTCATTAATAAAGGTATTTTAATCATCAGATGCCAAGTTTTTTAAATTCAGGAAGATACATTTTTTTGTCCTACAAAAGGAAAGCAATAAACACATTCCCCCAAAACAAAGCAAAATAGACCACACACCATAACAAACTGGGAAACAAAAAAAAAACAATTTGGAAAATTACACCCAAAAAAAAATGAAACACAAGACACACACCCATATACAAAATAAACAATAATGAATATTGACCCCAAGACACAAGAGAACCCCACTGAACCATTGAGCACAAGCGGCTCGTTAGATGTTTGCGTCGATAGAAGCACCGGTTCTAGCCTGAGAGATCCGGTTTGCGTAGATGGTCACTAGACGAACCTGCGTGCTGTTTAGACCTTCCAAATACGGCAAAAATGCTTTCCCAAGCATTATATATATGTCTACCAGACAGAACACCACTGTCTGCAATAAACACAAATCCCAAATGAGATAAGAGAGAGTTATAATATTATCTAGTCCGATTTCATAAATCTCAGTGTTCCATACAACATGAGAATAAGTTAGTAGAAAAGCCAAGTTTCTGAATCTTTTTTTTTTTCTTCAATTCGTTTACCTTACGGACATCTGCGCTTTGGCTTCCAAATGCTTCAAAGACCGCAGGCAAAAATGAAGACAATTGATCCATTAACTCCTCTTGTGAGAGCCTACCCACAAGCTGTACACAAAAAAATAATGAAACTGTTTCAGTAAGATCTGATGATATATTCACAACCTCGAAAAAACACAAATTTACTGTAAAATAAAAAAAAATGTCACCTTAGTTAAACAATTGATGCAAGCGACGAGAGTTTTCTCATCTTCTGCTACCAATAATGGGACAATGACCTGAAGAATAGACATTGCTTAGCTTAGATTAAACAAAACGAATCATAAAACCAAATAATGCCATGAAAAGAAGTACATACACTTAAGCATCTGAAAGGATCGTAATGGGACAAGACCGTAGTCAAACATTGCTCAGCTTCACTGGAAACCTGAAAAAGATATTACCATATGAGATGCAGAGACATACAGAAAGGGACTGATGCACAAGAATAAGCTTTGGAGCATGCAATCTTTACCTTGGGAACAGTGTCCTTTGAGACATGAAGCAGCTTTTCAATCACTATTTCAATAGAATCTTCCATGGCATCTTTCTGAAATTGTAAAGCAAAAATATATACAAGTAAGAAAAAAATATTTGTGATTCCACAGCGCTGGAAATATCACACCCTTGACGTGTTAGAGATGATTGATTGACAAGGTTGAGTGTGAAACAAACCTGGTTCTTTAGCATTTCAGAAATTAGCGAAAGAGCAAGTTCTCTGATTGAATAATCTTCTTCATCAAGCACTTCAAGAACAACCGTCAAAATTTGATTGAAGTACTGAGAATAGAAAAATAGGGTTAATATCCAATAGGAGTGATAAGCAAGTGTATAGGGTAAGTCACTATGAACCATGGTTTGGCGTGCTAATTTTTTACAATCTTTACAGTAGAACTGTAATCTATAAGTTATAAATGTGAGGACTAATTACTCCAACTAGTGGAACCAGGGTTTATTAGTTATACCTTGGTCCAAACTGATTCCTCGTTAGCTACAGAGGCTTTAACTAATTGCTGGAGTCCAGATTCCTTGCTCGAAGAAGGGCTTCCATCACTCCCATTGATCTGTGAAATCATAACAACAGATATGATTTGAAGTACCAGAGAAAGAAAGATAATGACTTTTAGCAGATTTGACAATCGTTACTAACCATATGTAGAATCTGAGGAATGCTAGGTCCAGATTCCGGTGTTGGGTTAACTTTAATAGATGAGAGCATGTAGTGATTCAAATTTAATTCGCGGGAGACCTCATTTTCATGTCTTTCTTCCAAGGAATCAATGTTTGTCATGTTCAGACCATTTTTCTCCAAATGTGGGGGGGATAAGCCATCCAAGTTTTCGATGTTGTCTGAGCTTCCATTAGGGCTAGCTCTCGATATCAAATTCTGACCAGCTGAAGTAAATGAGTAATCAGAATCCTTGGGGTTCAACACATCACTAGCTGCACTGATCCCACTTCTCAAGTTCTGATACAGCTTTTCCTGAGTTCCACTGGAAACACTTTGACCAACACCACCAGTGATCATTGTTGGCTCCTGGGACGAACTCCCCTTCCTGCCACTATCACTGTCAACAGAACCTCCAGAATACCGGCCAAGGAATATATTCTTCTTGGAAGCACCAGCATATCCTTCTTCAGATGATGTCCCAATGGCGTCAGATGGGTCATAAGACTTTATTCTCTGTTTTTCCTTTTTACTCTGCATATAGTTTAATAGGTCCACCTCGATGCGGGGAGTATATTGTTTGAGGGCTCTTCTCAAAGAGTTTTGCTCCTCAACCGACAAACTAAGAATGTAATTTAGCAGTCCCGCAGAATCATAATGATTGTACACAGATATAATGCAAGTAATGGAAGCTTCTTTCAGCTTGGTATTTTTGTCGCGGGTTAATGGCGTCAACTTTGTCAGCCACAACTTTAAGATGCCACTATTACCTGAAATTTCAGGGTTACCAGCATACCTGTTGAAGGAATTGATGGCAAATTCGATCACAGCTAATTTAGCCTTTGGAGATCTCTGCTCATCCAGTGAACGAAGAAGTGCAGGTAAAAGGGAATCTACACTGTAGGTTTTGCTGACAATTTCCAAGGTTGACGAGCAAGGTTGTCTAACTACCTCTTTAGGATCGATTAGCCGTGAAAACACATGGGGTAAGATTCTTTCCATGTAGCTTTCAAAAGGCTTTCGGCAAGATGGTATAAGATCTGCGAGTGTCGATAGTGCTGCTTGTGCGACCTTGTGGTGAGGATCATCCAAGTGCCGAAGAAATAGTTTCATTACTTTCTCAAAACTTTGAATTACTTCTTGAGCACCTTTTGGGCCTTGTTGCAGCAGAGTTTGGAGAAAATTAAAAGCTGCAACTCTCACACACCAATCAGAACTTGAGTTCAATCCATCGTTAAGGGCCTCGTTCAAGGAAGCTGGACCATCAACAAAATTTGAAATGTCACCAACTTGCAATTGGCTATCATCAAAACTCCTCCTCCTGCCTGCCGACATTCTTCCCCCAACATTCTTCCTCAAAAGTGGCCTCTGGAAATTGGGAACATGGCTAGCGTTTGAATCCCTGAATGCCAATTCTCTATAAGCAGAATCCATCTGCTGTCTGTCAAAATGACCTGTCATAAACCGCCTCGCCTCCCTGGCATCGTTGTTGTCCTCAAAAGAACTTCTCTCATTTCTCTCTGAGACCCGTTTAGCCGTCAAGGATGAAAAGGTAGGATGAGACTCGGACAACAGATTACCACGGTATGATGATCTTCCTGAGTCCTTTGAAGCTTGAATTTGGGTGATGATATCTGACAAACCAAGGCCACCATTGCGATTACTGCCTTTGTTCATACTAAGCATTGATTCAGCAGTTGTGCTACTTGTGTGACTATTGGATGCTGGAACAGCAGCATGGAATTGAGGATCACGAGACGATGGAGGGTCAACTCCTGCACTAGGGGAGAAAAAAGAAAATTTAGCTGTGCAAGGATATTTTAGCTCATGTTAGAGAATGTTCCAAAAACAACATACACTCTCACAAGGAAAGAAACTCAATACCTAGATCCAAACTACTTGAGCGTAAGGCTGCAGGATTCTGTCTATCAGATACATGCAGTCCTCGGAGCATACTTTCAATTGCACTGACCTTCTGCTTGCTCGATTGTAACACACTTTCCAGACTACGTTCAGAGCCTTTATTGATATCCTTTGATTGCGATAGGAGTAACCCAGACGAAAGAGATCCTCCCGATGATAAATTTGAACTTCTATCCATAGCGACTATAGCTGATGTTCCATAGCCAGGTAGATTAGATGGAGCAGACGTTTGAGAAAATGAAGGCTGGGAATGTCTCTCACGGACAGATGGTGAGGCGTGTCTCCTATGAATTCCACCGTCTTCTTCATTTATTAGCTGAGAACATATGGAATGCCTTATCAAGCCTCATTGATGCTAATAAGCAGAATATAGGGAGTTGAGAAGCCTTACCCTTTGAATGACAGGGTCAAAGGAGGAAAACAAACGACGAGAACGATCTGGCCAAGTTTTAGCAAACATTCTGTAGCACATTCTAGCAGTTGCCCGTACCTGTTATTCAAATATTAACAGCTTACAATGGCACATGGGAGAATGATAGATGAGCAATACAACAAATACAAATCAAATGATACTATTGATGCAAAACATACATCCCATTAAAAGTTGCATCAAATCCTAATCTACTTCATTCATAACCTCTGCCACATAACATCTAGTAATATGGAAAATAGTACCACAAACCTACCTCACTCATAGCATCTGCAACACAGCATCTAATCAGATCCTCATATAAATCAACTGATCGCTGAATTTCTGGAGCATCAGGCCAATGTTCAAGTGTTAACAGCGCATATTCACAACATCTGTATAAAAAAAAATGGGATCAATTTCCATAACATCATAAATCTTGAGGTTGATACAAAGGTCTCAATTTACCTTGCACGCAGAATTGCATTACGGTCATGCTTTGCTGATTCAGCTATGCGAGGAAGTACACGGGCAGCTTTGCAGTTACGCAGCATCTGGAACAGCAAGAAAGCATCTGTGTAAGCGCAAAACTTAGATGAGCAGGCAACATTCTAGAAACCAAAATAAGAAAGCTAATAATTTACCGTTTTTATGCAGTTATCAGCAGATTCTGCAATTACAAGCACAGTGATCACAACCAGCTTGAAAAGCACCTGATTACCATATAATAATAATATTAAAAAGAATGTATATGCCTTGAATGTCGTAACAATAAATAACAGGAGGTTAAGCTTACTGGAATAAACATCTCAGCACATGCTTCAAAATCTCCCAATAGCTCTTTTGATAAGAGACACAAGAGATGACAAGCCTATGAACACAAGAAACAGCGTATGAAGGAAAGACAATGGTAAAAATAGTTATCCAAACTACATAATCTAATATACCGTTCACCCCTATTGAAAAAATGACCACTAGTAAGATGAGTTATTCTGGCTAAAATGAATATATGTTTTACTAAGATGAAGGGCGTTGGCATAGAAAAATCTAAACTTCCCATAAATTAAGTACTCAATGGAGATGGAATACCTCTCCAAGTTGCCAACTCATCAATTTGTCTCCATTGCAAGGCAAAGAAGAATCACAATACATTCTAAATCCTAATAATGAAAATATCAAATCGACAGTTTAGCTAACCTGCTTAACAATGGTAGATCTACGGTCAGCTAATTGTGTACTTAAGGGACCAACAAGTTGCTTCAGGAGACCCCGAAAGCAAGAGTAATCAGTCGCACCTTCAACAGAAAAAGACCATGAGATGAAATACAAGAAAATTCCTCTGCTGCTAGCAAAAAATATCATGGATAGTAATCAAAGCAAATGAAACTTAGTTTAGAAAATCGACAGACAAATAAAATTGATTTAGTACCTCCTGCAACAAGTCCCTCAACCCTCCGCATAGCTGAAATACGCATTGACCAGTCTTTCTCTGGGACGAGTATTGAAGCAATTTTCTCAAATTCTCGTATCAGCTCCTTTTCTGAGTACACTTTGATTGGCTCAATGGGTTTTTCGGTGATGTCAGCATCTCCTGATATGTAAATATACAAAACCAATCAGCCGAGATGAAAATATTACAACACCTATTTTTAGAATTTAATCCTTGGGATAAAGATCTTACCCCCAAATAAAGAGTTCTCTCTTGTGGCAGCCTTTGCCCTGGGGCTGCTTTTCTTGGGATTGACACTTGATGGTTTAACCTCATTAACAACATGGTGACCACTACGGCTATCTGTAGACCGCTGTTGTGGCTCAATACGTTCCAGTCTAGCATTAATATCCTTTACCTGATTCAAAACACAGAGAGAGAGAGTTCTAGCAAACAGCGCCCCGAGACTGAAAGTCTATTATTCTTCATCAAAGTAGACTAAGTTATGATGCAGATTGAAACTAATGCAGTATGCGATCTCGCACTGCACATGGATCAATTTAAACTGAGATTTACCATATATGATGGAAGCTGGTGTCGCTGAAGCTCTTCCCGAAATTGAGACCCACCCTGCATATACATCTCCTGAAAGAAGACAGAATTATAATATTAAAATCAAACGCGATATAGAGCATCTGAATTCTGAAATTTTCATGGATTTTCTAAAACAAATAGACAGCACTCTGCAGAATAAGTGAAATCTACTCGACGTTGATTGGATTCATAACTATTTCATTCATAAGGCTGGAATTTTGAGGTACATAACCAGGTTTGAGAGCCTGCCTTCATGATTAGAGGCTAAAAAAAGAAGAAATCACTAAGAGTAGTTGAAAACGAGTTAAACTTACCTCAATACACAAAATTGCAGCTTCCCTAACTGCTTGATTAGGATCATTTAACATCTGAAGTATCTGATAAATAAGCAAATCCCCCAATCAATTCAATTCGATACAAGAAAAAAAAAACATGATTCACTCTAGCCAAATAGCGTCAAAAACGGAGATTACCGGAGCAAGTATAACACGCTGAAGAGGAAGCTCCGTAGATGCAAAAAGACCAATCGCCGATGTAACAGTCCTCGCAAACTCTTCCCTCACTCTCCAACTCTTATGCATCCAAGCATACGAACCCGCTCTTTCAACTATAATCGTCGGAGACGAAACCTAAAACACACACAAAAACAAACTCACTAACCAATTCAAAATTCCCTCAAAATAAACATTCATCAAATATAGCAAATGTCTTCACCTCCATAAGAGTAGTCAACAACCTCCTCGCCGCATCCCTAACTGGTTGTTTACTATCACCAAGCCGTTCCACAACAGTAGGCACAAGCGCATTCAAATGAAGCTTTAAATGTTCACCAGCAAGCACAGCAGCAGAAGCAAGAGCTTGAAGCGCACCTTGAGAGACTCTAAAATTACTATCCTTAAGGAGATCCAAACAACAATCAACCAGTGACGTCACTTCCGCTGGACTCAAACTCTTTCTAGAAGCTTCTAGAAGTTGATGTAGTCGTTCTACAGCAGCCATGCGTTCCTTTGTATCCTTAGCTCTCGCCATTTCTAAAGCTTCTTCCATCACCGAAAAATTCTCCGATCTGATTCTTCTCTGTTCAGATCTGCTTCAGGAATCACCACACCTAACCGAATCGATCCAAAGGACGATTCGATGAACAGAGAAGATGTAGAGAGAGAAATAGTATGTGAATGTGTAATGTGATTTGAGTTTAGAGAGAGAAACAATGGATTTTAGCGGAGAAGTGCCGCTTAATTTTTTACTACTAAGAAAGAAAGAGAGAAGAGTAAAGGCGACTAGTCGAGAGACTAAACATTTTGAAGAAGAAGATAAACGAAACCATGTGGTTCGCTAGCGAATTTGGAATTTACCCTTGTTCTTTTTAATATTTACAAAGACATGCCACTACTATTATGTTTTATGGTCTGAACTTAACCACCGGTCGTGATTCGGAGGGCTTTTATTCGGTTCGGTTAGTTACAAATGAATTGAAGATGATGATGTAAATTCTGTTACTATGTTCATTTACTTAACAAAATTTCACATTTATTTTTTCAATTTAAAAGATGATTTATTAATTTTCGAACAAAAATCAGTGTTTAATTGGATAACTCGGTTTGGACCAATCGAACCACACCATATAGGCATATGATAACCCAAAAAAAAAATGTAACCGAAACAATCATACGTGTTTGATTAAAAGTTGAATCAACCCAAAACAAAAACTATATACAACACCAAACCCGGACAAAACATCGGATAGGATGCCTCTACTTTAATGGTTGGTGAAAAAAAAAAATGCTACACATTACGATTAGAGAATGTTTATTTCATTAAATAACATTAAATTGAATCAAAATTTAATGTCTATCACCAACCTAACAAAGCTGGAATAAATCCAAATAATGTTTAGTCAATTTATAGTCATTCAAATTTTAAACGACTATAGCTATTAATTAATAAGATATGTTATAATAATAATTCTAATCAACTAATTATTAATGAACGTTTCATTCTTGAACCGATAATATAGAGTAGAAGACGTCGGTTCATAAACTGAATGATTAATAAACATGAAATTGGTGATTTAGATAATAGACTCTTCAACAAGTAAATCCTTTTGTCAAAACCTTAATCATGCTTGTATTCTCACTTCCTCTTCTAAGCCGTCAAGAAACGTATTAAAAACTTTGATCGATTAGAAGAATTACGAGCGATTAGTAGATAGATACGTCTCAGATCGGAGTGTATCAGTTTAATCTAACGATTTTTTTGGTCGTGGTATAATTTTATTTGTCCACTTACATATTTTTATTTTTTTCAGAGAAATAAATAAACTTCAGATAATAAATGACACGTGGCCAATTGTTGTCACGCCGGCGATCTTAAACAGCTGGCGCGGGCCAAAGAGAAGAAACGTAAATGACAAGTAATAATGCTAAAACTTTCCCACCTTTTTATTTATTTTATTTTATCCAATGTAATTCTAATTTTGTTTATCACTTCCCAAAGTAATCATTTAGTTTGATGCTGATTAGAAAAATACTACTAACTTACAACTGGATTAGGCAGTACAATAAAAAGTTACAACTCTAACAGAGTGAATTTGAATTGATGATAGACGACTGTAAAGTTTAGGTGACTAGTGACTTTGGTAGCTAAACAAGTAATGTAACATGACTCGCATAGTTTTTTAACCAAACTCATCAAAACACCTCGTACTTAACCGATGATTAAACCAAACTAAACCAGAGGATCTACCGATCTGAGGTGCATTGAACTGAGATGACAAAATCACCTTATAGACAGAATCAGACCATATGATTGAATTTCTGTGAATTTTTCTATGATTTAATGCTTTTAGATTTTATTGCCAAATCGTCGTGTTTTGCTTCCACTCATAGAGTCATAGTTTGCTATTCCTTGCTACTTAGTTAAACTTCGTTGATAATGATTGCAAACAAAAAACAATATACACGTTAACTATTTTTTTCTCTTGGATATATAACATGTGATCTCTTGGTCCTTAATGATTCGACCCTTATTTACTATCGTGATACAATAACTAGAATTTTTGGGTTTGTAGGTTTAGTAAAACATAATCATCTTCTATATGAATATTGTAGTTAGACTTATGTTAAAAAAAATTGTAGGTTAATGTAAATTAATAATGATTGCAAACAAAAAACAATATACACGTTAACTATTTTTTTCTCTTGGATATATAACATGTGATCTCTTGGTCCTTAATGATTCGACCCTTATTTACTATCGTGATACAATAACTAGAATTTTCGGGTTTGTAGGTTTAGTAAAACATAATCATCTTCTATATGAATATTGTAGTTAGACTTATGTTAAAAAAAATTGTAGGTTAATGTAAATTAATAATGCGGCTAATATGAGTTGACTGAACTATATATGTAATTTTTTTGTAAGATGAAACAATATCGCAAATAAATTAGTTATTATCTAATACGATCTACAAACTGTCACAGAAATGGATCGTTTTAATCATCGAGAGAGAATTCTAAACAATGTTTATCATATAAATTCGTAGAATTTTGATCAATGTTTATCCTACATTGTCTAATAATGATCTATGAGCAGGAAGGCCCAATCTTTACTGAAACTCCCCCAAAACATTATCTAAATTGGGAGAAGCCTCCTCAAACATCAAGTTGTTTTTCGTTCTTGTCCGTTTAGTTACCACTTCAACCGTATATTTTGTATACTGAATCTAACCATGTAAATTGCAGTTGTCCGGTTTGGATTGATGATAAATTTTATTATATTAAAAGAAATAGTGATCTACCAATTTTCATAGAAAAGTATTGTTTTAATTGTCACATCAAATTTTTATTATTATTAATAATCATTTCCAATTATTAATTAAATTTATTACACACTTAACTAATAACATACCAAAATTACAATATACAACATGATATGAGTGAACTACCATAGTTTTAACTTACAGTCAAACAATGATAAATAATTGTATTTCTGAAATTGGTCACCCGCACATTCTATAAATACCTTTTGACTAGTCACCTGAATTTTTAGGTCTATTAATTAATATCACTATTAGTCTATTAGTATCTTCTTTACTCAATACAATTTTTCACTTTTCTTTTATATCTAAGGTTAAAGTTTGTGAACATACAAAATCTGGGAAGCTAAAAAAAGTTATCTTTCAATAGATTTCTTTCATTCTGTTCATGAGTTGAATCCTATTACTTGTGGATGGCATATTCGAGTCAAAGTTTTAAGGATTTCGCGAGTTTGTTACATCCACAGACGACTCTATGGGAATGATCTTAGTTGACGACATGGTATGGATCTTTCTTATTGTTTTTATAATTTTTTTCTTAAATGTTTATATTTATTTTTAACACTTTATTTGTTTTGTTATATTCGTTAGAATTTTGAAGTTATGTATAATATTTGTGATCCATAAATTATAGATATATTATAAATTGGTTGTTTAGAACTTTTGTTTTTTCTGATATTTTAAATATATTAGTTTTTGTTTTGTTTTGGTTAGTAATGTTTTTTCTTTTTGTATGTTATGAACTTGGAAGGGAACAAGTTTTATTTTTTCTTCTCTTTGCATATTGCAGGGATTTAAGATTGAGGCTTTCATTGATCATTGAAGAAGGTGATTTCATTTCAATTATGACTTTCGATGTTCTTCATAACTTTGGTCCTATAAGAGCAACAAAACATTCATACAAGATAACTTTCTCAAAAAACACAGTTGTCAAGCGCTCAACTTCATTCACTGACAATATTTACCTTGAGTCTTCTCCTTTTTGCTCGGTACTTTGTGGTCAGATAGATAGATATGACTTACTCCCTTTGTTTCTATATATTTTATGTCTCAAAATATAAAATATAAGATGTTTTCCAAATTTCAATGTAACTTTTACTTTATTTAATTGTAAAGCACATAGTTAAATTTTTTTTTTATTAGTTACAAGACAATATTTTAAATAAAAATTAATATTTTTTAACCTTTTTATTATTTTAAGATGTAAAAGTTGATTTTTTTTAAAGTGGGGTTTTATCCAAAATATCTTATATATTGAAATAGAAGGAGTATTTGATTGGTAATGTTTAAATAAATTGTTTTTTGATTATTACCTTTAAGATCAATTAAATATTGGTTTCTATTTGATTTTTTTTGGGGTGCTTTAGATTTAATTGGAGGTTATTCGCGTTCGAAGTCTTGTACTGCATGTGGCGATTGTAATAACAGTGAGCGCCACAGCGGGTTCTTTAAATGTGACGAGTGTAACTTTAGATTGGGTTTCAAGTGTGCTATTTCACCTTACAAGGTAATGAGGCAAAGGTATGACGATCATCCTCGCTTCTTGTCTTATGGTGAAAGCAGTGTGGATGGAGAATAATGGTTTGAAGCATGTGAAACAAAATTGAATCCAAGGAAATGGTTTTATACATGCAAAGACTGTGGGGTCACATTGCATATTTCCTGCTTTGTGGGAGACTTGTCATATATGATGCCAGGTTCAGTAGAAGACTTCTCATATATTATACAATATGAACTAACACCTCTATTTGTAGACCAATTTGCAATGGGTGTAACTCTCGATGCAAGCTCCCTTCCATTTTCCAAGTTTCCGTGGCTGGATATGTTTGTTCTTTGGAATGTCATGAAAAATACCACCGGGCAAGCTCTCTAAGAAGAACACGGCGGCCATTATAGATTGATAAGGCATGTTTTAATGAATAAAACAATTTGTATCATTGGTTGTAATGAATATTAAAAGTAATGTTGTTTAGTATACGTACGTGTATTAATTGTTGAAGATTTATTTATATTAGTTTGAACGATACCAAATACTATACGAACTGAGAAAAGGATGAGAATCTTCAAACACCAAAACAGGTGCACATATATGAGCCTGGGAAAAGATGGAAACTATGGTTTCAGGCACTGAAATTGCTGAGGAAGATAGAGATTCAAGTGTATTAGGTGCATCAAACCATATAATTTTGGTTTAACTTCGGCTCAAAATATAGTTAAATATCAAAGCTGATGAAAAACATAGACTAAATGCAAAACTTGTTATCTGGTTTCAATAAAGTTTCACAGACCATTACAATCGTTTATGTAGATTATCTTTCCTCCTTAAGATTTCATATACTCTCATTGATTACGGCCAACTTCATCCTCCTTGAGACTTCCACAAACATTACATTCAAGAACCTTTGAAGCACCACAAGTCTTGGGCGGAACCGGAGCCAGAGTACCAAAACAAATCTCCTTCTCACAGATATATCTTACAAAGAAGTAAGCATGAGGGAAACTGGATTCATCATCCCCACCATTTCCACAAGCTTCTCCTTCTTCATCCTCCATCTCTTCTTCTTGCCCATCTTCATCATCCATCACCTTCAGACCAACTAGATTCCACTTTACACCTATCACACTCACATTTGAAACCGTAATCCTCAAGCAATCTCTTTTGTCTGCTCAAATAGTTCATGTTCACAGGGAAGTAGCTTAAACAGACTTCTCTTCCTTGAGGAACATCATGAATCATCCTAATGATGATATCAGTATTACCATCAGAAACAGAATCAACGTAATCGAATCTACAAGCATTACGAAGACAATCATGATTGAAGAACGATGTTGAAAACAAACATTTGATGAAAACAAATTTTAGAATGTCGAGACTAGCCGATACCAAGAGGGAAGCGATCGGTGAGCGATGACTTCAGAGCTGCTTCCATGTTTTCTTTGTACATAAATAATCCTAATAATCATCAAAAAATTAAAATCATTTTGAAGTCAATAAGCATAAATTTGGCATATTTTCCAGTCACCAGATAAGAGCTAAAGTTACACAACATAGTACAACTATAATCTACAAGCGACGACTAATGAAATAAATGAATAATATAACAAACAAAAGAAAAAAAAGGAGACACCTTTACAGACAAGACGACCATCGAAAAAGCTTCTCTGATTCTCTCATTATCCCCAAATTCAAAACTTTCCCTTTGAATTCTCAGCACAAAAATGCGGCATAATTGCTGTCATGTTTCGTTTGCTTCTACTCTCAAGATCCTCAATTTTGTTCAAGCTTTCTTTGGTGTATCGATCATAATCTACTCCATATGGATGCTCAATCAATACAACCATCGTGTCCCCGTCGAGCCGCCACCGTCACCTCCGGTAGCTTATTTTCCGGAATCATCGAGCTCTGGGAGAGAGATCACTAGTGTTTCTGAGCCCTTGAAGAATCCTATTGATTTCATGGCGAGTATCGTTCTCGGGTCGGGTGCTGATCATGCGTTTAACCTCCGTTCGTTGGATCTTCCTGCTCCATGGTACTGTTGTCTTCACTATTGACTATTCCTTTTCAATTTTAGGATTTCACTTTACTTTCCAATTTTAAAGCTTTACTCAAAGTTTCAAATTTTAGGGCTTTACTCAAAATTTCCAATTTTTAGGTTTCTAATTAGATTCTTGTTACTTCAGCTTGAATGAAGTGTAGGGATGAATGTGGATTTAATTTCTGGGGAATTGCTTGTACATAGTTGTTCAATTTGATAGTTTTTTTTTTTATCAAGCTTGGTTGTTTTACTTCTTCTCCATTACTAATGAAGTTGATAAACAAAAGGGCAAAGCTTTAAATGCTTTAAAGATGACTGGTTTTAGCTCAGTTACAGTTTGATGCTGAAGAAACTTCTACTTGATTTATTATGTTTGGTTTCTCTTCTTAAAGTTTAACCAAAGCTCTTGTCTGTTTCTTTGGCTAATTTGGGGTTTACTGATTCGGTTCGGTTTATGTGATGCTTGTTTATGCAGGTTCATCTACTCTTTCATGGCGGTTGGTATTTTGGTCTGCATTGTTACCTTCATTGGTTTCATAGCAGCTGAAGCAATCAATGGCTGTTGCTTGTGTTTTGTATCCTTCTACAGAGACCTTCCTTTTTAGTTTTTTTTTTTTTTTTTTTTTTTTTTATCTCTGTTAGTAGTTCGAGTTTATGACGGTCGTGACAGTTATTGGAACTGGTTTTTTGCGTGTTTTTCCTTGACAGTTTTAAAGTACTCTATTCTCAAAACACTGCTCATTCTGCTTGAAGCTGCCCTTATTGGATACGTCGCTATTGACCGTCAATGGGAAAAGGTGAGATCTTTCTTACATTCGAATCTTGTTTCTTGTGTTATTCACTTGTTTGTAATGGTTTAGAATCTGTCTTCTGTAGGATCTTCCGTATGATCCAACTGGAGAACTCGGTAGTCTTAGGGCTTTCATTGAAGAAAACATCGATATATGCAAATGGGTTGGGATTGCTGTGGTAGCTGTCCAGGTAACTCAAATCAGTCTTTTAACTTCGAACATTTTCATGATATATATTGTCTTCCGAGAGTTTAATGAAAACATGAATCTTCCTCTTGTTTTTTTCAGCTACTGTCGTTGCTACTAGCCATGGTCCTCAGAGCTATGGTTTCAACCCCGAAACCCGAGCTTGACGAAGAGGAAGATTATGAAAACCCAAGGAGTAGAACTTGGGACCCACTTCTTGGTCCACAATCAAACCAAGCGTCTGCTGGGTCAAGCAAGATTGAAAACTGGAGCTCCCGAATCAGAGAAAAGGTAACAGTACTGATCTTTTCTTATTTCAGTTTCTTGGTACTTCACAGATCGGATAGGACTTTGTGAATATGTTGTTGATAAAAACGGTTTCTTTGCAAAATTTTCTTTTTGGCAGTATGGTTTGAACCAGACTCAGGCAGTGAGCCCGAAGGGCTGATGAAGCTCTGTAACATGTTTCTGAAACTGCATGTGTCCATATGGTCTCTGTGAAGCTCTGTTTCTCGATGTTTTTGTTCTTTGTAAACTTCTTGAGTGTGTATAAAACATTTACTGCTTTTTGTAAACTTCGAGTGTGCATAAACATTTACTCAAACGATGCCGTATAGTGTTTACACAAACGGCATGAGCATCTTCATTTGTGTTTGCTTGTACAAACTATCCTATGAACTATAAAAATTTTACCCTTTCTTGGACAAAAAGATGAATTCAAATGAATATATTGATTAAACTATTTCTTAAATTATATCAGCTACATATGTTTCATTAATACAAAAGCTTATATAAATAGTAAATTATATCAACGTATATATACATTCTTTCATCATGTAAGATCGAAGACTGCTTCTTCAACAAGCTCTTGCAACAGTATCACTGCAAGTTCAATCCCCAAGTTGTTCATTTCGACTTGTAAACGATAACTCCACATTTTTCCTACAACCTCGTCCCTCACCGCGCAGTCCTTTAACTCTGTCCAGACATGTTCCACCATGTCAAATCCCTTGGTCAAGTCCGTGCGCGCAAGTGTTGATGTTGTCTCTGTTATGATGGCATTGACGCAGTCGAAGACAAGTTTGTGGTTTGATCGCTTGGTCAAGTCCGTGCGTGCAAGTGTTGATGTTGTCTCTGTTATGATGGCATTGACGCAGTCGAAAACAAGTTTGTGGTTTGATCGCTGTTTCCTGTGTTCGATGAGTTCCTTTTTGGCAAATTTGTCTATTAATGATGGGTCTAAGGGGCTATCTGGTGAGTGCCACCGGGTCATAAGGGAGCCACTACCGCTGAAACCAGCTGCTGTTAAGAGCGTTTTGATGAAGCCATACCAGTCTTCGTCTTCCTCGATTCCCATTGCGGGTTTAGTTGTGTCCGTGTATGACTCATCCTCCCATGAGAGAACCCGAGCGATTGATCCGATTGGAGGAGATTTGTCAATCAGGTTAGATCTCAGAGACATTTCTTTTCCTGTGAGATGTGACAGTACCAAAGTGTTACACAATTGATATAACTCTTAGAAAGTTTTAACACCAGAGAGCTAAATTTAACCTTGAGTGGTCCATAGCTTTGCTGACCCAGAACATTCCTCTTCAAAATCCGGTTGTAAAACTGATACTGGACTCGGCTGGTCCTGGTTTTCATTTAGCCACAAACAAATCAATGACAGATGATTAAAACAAGAACGATTACCGAGCAAACCAGTTTCAGATTGTGATTTACCTCGCTTGTAAAAGTACTTTGTTGTTGTAATGCATCACAGTCCATAGCCAATTGAGACTGTGCATCTGCCTTCTCCTTGGTTGATTTCTTATTCCGGAAGAAGAACAAGCTTGAAATTTTCCATGATGACTTTAAGCTTCTTGACTCAGTAAGCTCTCGGTGAGCTTGTGCTCTTGAAGTTCCACCATTGAGCCTAATCTCGGGGACTGATTTTGACCTTTCAAGGGTATTCAGAGAATCACTTGTGCTTTCTGCTTGATCTAGACCACTGCCTATGCATGAAATTGATCGTCTCATCTCTTGTTTCACTTTGATGCTCTCTTCCTTGGATTGGATAGGTACTTTCGTCTTTGAAAGTTCAAGCATTTCGCCTAAGGCTGTTGAGGCCTTTGGGAGGTTTTTCGGTTGCTGTGTGTCTCCGTTTAGTGACATCATTGCCCATCTCTCAGAAAGCCGTTTCTTTGCCTCTCTGTAGACAGATGACTCTGGAGAAAACGAGGCTCGGCTGAACGAAGAGGAAGAGAAAGGACTCTCAAACCTATTCACACAGTCCCATGAATGCCTAGAGGATGGTGACATGATCTCAGAGTTGCTAATGTTTCCCACAGGATATTCATTATTCGAAATGTTTAACGAACAATCATCACCGATATAGCCATTGGACAAGACAGAAGAAGATGAAGAAGAAAGAGTCTCGTTCCTACAGAGACCCCCAAAAGTTTCACGTATTTGACGTGTAATTTCCTTTGCCACTTCTCTAGTCTCAGCATCTCCAGCCTCACCAAAACAAGAAGGAGGTGATGAAGCAATAGCCTTTATATCTAGAGCCTTCCCTGGACAAGGCTTCAAGACAACTATTCGAGTTGGCTGTGGAGCATCGACCCATCCAGTTTCCTGACTCAAAGAAACTTGTTTCTTACTATCTTCAACCATACATTTCTGAGCACCAACAGCCTTTGAAGGTATCAATACCGTAATGCGCTTAGCCTCTGGATGAGAAGGAACAGTCTGAAACTCAGAAAGATGCTGAGAAAACAATGAATTTGATTCCTGGAGAAACTCAACAAATAAATCTTTGTTAGAACTTAAAACTTCAAGTGCTTCTTGGAACTCCTTGGACCTGTGAAGCTTCTTGTTATCTGTTACCAAATGTTTCGCTTCCATGAACTTTCGACGAACAAGATCCATCTGCTTATCACTCATACTTCCATCACACTTTCCTTTTCTTGAAAGATTCGCCTTCTGATCTACACAAGTCAACGAAGAGCTTCTAGATCTGCTCCGTGGTGGAGCAGTAGTCTCTAAACCCATTAATTTAGCAACCACATTACTAGAACTCTTTCTATCTTCAACCTCTTTCGACATTTCTCGATCAATGAGTTTTTTCATAGATTCAGTAGCTGTCTCCTTCGCTTTGGTGAAACTACTTCTCCTCAAATCTCAGTGGAAACTTCTCAGTATGACCTCTTCTTAATAGCATCAGATCGAGTATTCGAATGAAATCACAAAATCCTAGGCCTCACTGAATCTGCATTTACCAGATTTCGAAAATCATGAATGAAAACCAGTAGAACAACGAGCTCGTATACAATCGAATTCGTTCGCCGCTAAGATTCTGTTCTAAGAACTAAGAACTCGGCAACGAGGAAAACGGAAAAGAAGCATCGGAAAGTGAGATCGGAGCTATAAGTCAGACATTTTCTGCTTTAACTCAGTGAGAAAGAGAGAGAGACCTGTTAGTAGGTAGCTAGATTTAGTAACGTCGTCAAGCTTCGCCGGTGTATACGTCGCCGGAGATTTAGCTTCGCCGGAGAAGATTTAAGTGAATCTAACAGGTACAGCTTTAAGGAAATGACGTCTGATACCAAAAGGGCTTTTTGTTTAGAGGGAAAAGCTGCAAATGACTTTTTCATGGCTTCTATTCTGTAATTTAAATTATATTAAAATTCTTTTAATAAATACGTACTCAATTAAAATTTGTAATGTTTATCTTTTTTTAATA
Organism: Cardamine occulta; assembly: GCA_028015245.1. Lineage (NCBI taxonomy): Eukaryota > Viridiplantae > Streptophyta > Magnoliopsida > Brassicales > Brassicaceae > Cardamine > Cardamine occulta. Next base: position 336,254 of record CM051377.1, read on the forward strand.
ATCACATACGTATGATCTATAAAATTAAATAATATATGGTTGAAGTACATTACTATGTTTGTTGGCATGGATGCATCATGGTTTGTCTCAATTAAAGATGGGATTATGAAGTGGATATATTGCTAAATTTTTGATATGATCACATAACCTAATTTTTTACTTATTCTAATATTATTACTATAGTTGATAATTATTCTTATCTGTTATTTTTCAATGGTCACTTTCTAGATCTATTAGCCAGATCTTTTCTTCTAGCTTGCTTTTCATTGATCAATTCTCTCCTTGTCTGTTTTTGTGTTTGAATTTTTGGATCTACTTTTTCTTTTCTCCTTCGCCAAAGCTTTTCGAGCTCTTTATCGAATCGCATCCTTCATCTCCATGATCCTTTTATGGCTTGTTTAGTCTCCTCCACTCGAATCAAATTTCAGATTTGGTCGAGATCTGAATGTTTGTTGCATCCACCAAACCGGATCTTATTCACTCGTTTCGACTCAGCCGGCCCCGGCAAATTCGATGGTCTTAGTATTCCTCATGGAGTTTCCGTCCTGCCAACCCTTGGAAGCACAAGTTACATCATTTATGAAGTCTATAAACACCAAGAGAGGACAAGAATAGCAGTTTTTTGTGTTAAGTATTGTTGGTTTCCGGTAATGTCTAATTGTTTCTGTTCTTGGAAGAGTTATGGTGATTGATGTTAGGAAAGGAGTAGATTTCAGATTTTCAAATTAACGGTCTGTTTATTTAAGCTTTTGGCTCCCGTTTGATCGGGCTTTGTCTCTTGAATTTCCGGAATATGTTAGGCCGGAATTTGCAAGCTTCGTCTCCGATGTATCGGGGTTGTGTAAAAGTTTCATTCAGTATCAATATTATATCCAGATGACAAAAAAAAAAATTATTCTTATCTTCTTTTGTTTCCTTTTCTCAACCATTATGTTTATATATACATGGATTAATCATTTTTTGCAATTAAATAGTTTAAGTTAATATTTTACTCGTACATAAAAAATGGATATTGTCAACTCGAGGGTTTCAAATCAGATATCGTTTAACTTAAAATGACAATTTTTTTTTAGTTTTATGTTTTTGAAAATACTACAACTTAAAAAAAAATCCAAACATATATGATGTGTTTATGTTTTAGAAAGGGTAACCAAAATTTTTAGGAAAAAAAACTCTTATACTATTTAGAATATATTATAAACTTTGTAGTATTTAGAAGTTTTAAAATTTAAACATTTACTGGCAATTTTTAAGTTATTTAGTACTACAACTTATCCTATTATGATTTTATCACTCACGACGAGCAAATTTAAGTCCAAGAAGAAAATAATTTTTTGATGAACCACACTAAGCCAAAGGCCCCAATTAATAGTAGTCTTATAAAAGAAAACATAAAATATGATAAGTTGAAAATTTTCTCCATAGAAAACTATTATTTATTTCTTTATTTGTAACTTAAATGTACCAACAATTTCTCTTCACTTAAGAGATTTTTTCATCGTTTAATATCTTTTTTTATCTTATATATTAAAACCTTTCATGCAGATCTTTTATGCCCCAGAAAAGATAGATTTAAAAAAAAAAAAAAATTCAATTGTAAGAACTAGCGTGTTGTTTTGATTGTCTTAGGCAACTTCCCATTTGCCGGATGATTAATGAATGGACATTTGACGTAAAAATAAATATGCCAATGGTATGAAAAATATTTCCTTAGTTCAAACCGTATTAACAATGAAAACAAGAAACTAACCATATATTTATATATGTTAACCAATATATATATATATATATATATTACAAAAGAAAAAAGATGCTAACAATATTTTCTTCACAGCAAGCTAACAATAAATTTAGAAGAAATATATGGCATTATATGAAATATCGCAGTTGCTAATAAATGATCCAAGAATCGATAAAATAATAGCATGTTATATGTTTTATCTTATATATGCAAGCAGATATAAAAGAATAATGATAAGTTACTCTAATATGTATCTTATATACCCAATATAATTGGGACCAGGAATATCTTAAATGGAACAACCAACTTATTCTCTTAATGTTTTTTTCCTTGTCCAAATGTAATCCAAAAAAAATCACATTGACATGCAATAGTTTTTTTTTTTTGAATTTTATACCGAGAATTTATACAAATTTTAGAGTAATTTCACTCAGTGAAAATTTTAGAAAAATACTTAAGTAAATGACAATGCATTTTCGTGTCCAAGGGAACAAAAGTAAATTTTAAGCATTTTGGATGATTTTACCATTTTTGTTTAACTGCTACACCTACATATATAATGCCATTTCTAATTATAAAACAATGTTTGTAAACATATTGATCTCATTTCAGATCTATATATGTTAGACTAATAGACTCCATTTATAAGTGTTTCGTTGGATGTTATTCTATTTATTACATGTTCTATTCCGTTTATATAAATAATGGATTTTTAGAAATTGACATTGTGGTATAGTATTGATTAGTTTATTTATCACAAATTAGTACTTATATAGTTTGGCTATTGTAATCTACAAATCAAATAGGTTCATAAGAATATATTAGAATAGTAGTCTAAACATGTTAACATACAAATAATTTGTTTTTGGCCGAAGCCCCGAATGGATTGGATCGTTTCCGCCAACGAAATGAAATGAAATTATATTATTGTCCACCTATAAAACTAGCAGTCCATAAATTATGGAAGAACAATAATTTTTCTATTTCATTCAAATAACCAAAGATATAATACATTATTACTCAAATATATATATAAAGTGTATCGTATAGCTCGGAGTGGTTCCAACCTCTGTTCTAAAAATCTTCGCCTAGCTCCGATTACTCCCCGTCTAGTCGCTCGACCTACCTTCGCCACCTGACTAGCGCTTAATCGCTAGGTCCACCTTCACCGCTAGATAATTTTTTTTTTGTTATTCAGACGTTTATATTATGAGTTTTCGTGATATTTTACAATAACTTATGTTCAAAATTTTAATGCAAATCATAAAATTTTGTCTTAAAAATACGTTTTTATGTATTTACTGCAATTTTAAAAACAATATTAAAGAAAATTTTAATTATAATGGATTAATATATTTAAAAACATTAAAATAGTCTTAAAACCCTAAAACTAGTCCCCGATTAATCTCCGATTTATTGATTAGGCGGTAGGCCTACCCTTACCGCCTGACTAACGCCTAGCAATTTTTGGAACATGGGTTCCAACAATAACAATTTTTTTTGAATATATATATATATATATATCTGTATATATTATTATTATTATTAAATTATATTGTATTTTTTCAAAGTTGTTCCACACGTCTCTATTCGAAATATATGTACATGAGTGATGGGTCATATCATTTAGATGTACGTCACTATTTTAGCAAAATGAATATCATGCCATAAAAATATGATATTATGTCGTATCTACAAAAACTTGAAGACTCACCCAAACATTTCGGTAGAAAATAATTTTTTTTTAATTTGAGTACTTTTGCAATTCACCAAACCTATCTATAACCTTCTGTAGCCAATGTAGACCACGTGGACACATTTCCACGCTTTAACCTCCTTTCTCTGGTACACACTTCACATCATGATCCAGCTCTTATAACCAAACCATCAAACTTTCAACTTTTCAACCGGTTCGTAGAATTTCGGTTCCATTGCATTAAACAGAACTAACTTTTTGACCCAATTTTATGTCCCCTGGTCAAACTAACCGTTAGTACTTTGGTTATAGGTATTTGTATTTATGGAAATTATGATAATAACTATACGTAATAAATATAAATTAACTGATTGGGGTCAGGAATATGTCAGCAATGAGAAGATGTTACAAGAAACTAACTGGTTTTGTTGTGCTTACAATTTCTAAATAGATTAATGCGTTACTATTCTTCTCTTGGTTTTGAATTGAACATTAAAGATTGTTGTGACAAAAGCAAGAAAAATAAGAAACTCTGAGAATTTCTTTTACAAACGCTTTAGAGATTTTAGTTTAAGATTCTTCAGCTTCTTGTTGGTGGAATATCAATTGTGATCATCTTAATAGAAAAACAAAAATAAGAGTAAAGAATTATTGTCGAACCAAATTGCGTAAGCCAATTAATATTGTCTTATAAATCTGTTTAGTCTATTCTAAAACTCGTTTCCACTGGACACAACTTTGAACATTGCAAATTTTCAGCTGACCATACGCAAAATGATTCATAATTACAATATTTATTGGGGAGAGTAATGATAATTGATGTGAAGTGAAGTACCATCATATTGAATGAAGGAAGCAATTATCAAAGAACCAACCATATTATATATCTGCATTTATATATTTTACATTCATTCTCTTATTCATTTAATTTAATTCCTGATTCCTCAATCTGGTTAGTGATTTTTTTTTATTAGAGAATGAGTACCAACCAACTACTTTGGTAGTTGAGAAGGGTCTAAGAGAGGTTCATCAAGAAAAGAGAACAAAAACAAACAACTTGTGAAAAGAATAGTGAGCAATTACTAATGTCCCCATGAATAACTCTCGGATTCAAAGATCTTTTACCATCTCAACCATATATATCAGTCTATGTCGGATCGAGTCAAATAGTTCATCTACATCTCCTTCAATTAATTCATCAGTAATGTAGTTTGGACAAGATCTAAAATCATCGATTCCTATGTCTTCCGACTTAAATGTGTTATTTAAACGAATTCAGAACAATGACATGAATCACAAATCTTCAAGAAAAAACAGTGAGTAAGGATGAGAGCTGCTGACCTGTGGCAACCAGACTTGGTTGGAGTAGTTCTTCAGTTGCTGCCTTAAGCTCATAGCTATTCTATGAATCAATCCAAGCTTAAGGTGACTGAAACTGAAAGGGTATCCAATCATGAGACTTAAAACAACCGGTTCTTGTAGGACTTGACACTTCCAAAAAATTTAAATTGCTGATGCTGGAAAATGGAAAGGATACTATTTCACATCCAGGGACTTTAAGGAAATGATCCATTGGAGAGTTTGAAAGATTAGCATGGTATGTGTAGTCTCTGGTTAAACAATCTGAGCTATTTGTGCGATGAAATGCCTGGAGATTCTGGTTTGTAGCAACCACATCTTCATCATCTATATGCTCAAGTTCATGCTCAAAATGACTGGTTTGGTTCGTTGTTGGTAGAAGGAAACTGCCTGAAGTGTAATGAGAGAGCAGAGGTAAAGGGTACAGCTCCCTTGGAACCAAATCATGGGATGAAGAATAGTCAGAGCTCCATGGATTATCAGTAAAAGATGAGGATGATGCATTTGGATACGTGCTGAGTTTTGTGTGATAACTAAGTGGCAAATCATCTGTCTTTCTGGCTCTTGCGGTTTCAGTATTCCACTCGAGAAGAAATGTGGATGCAGGCTCTCTATGCTCGTTTAATAAGTCCTCTGAGCTGTATCTGCTTTCTTCTCTTTGATAACCCAGTGAAAGAGGCTTGTAGTTTCTGAATTGGAGGCCAGATATGGGAGAACAGTCCAAAGTTTCTTCAACAGGAAACAACAGAGACGCTTTCTGTTTCAACAATGGAGGTCTGTAAACGGATTCCTTAGGATATAAGATGGGAAAGCTAATCTCTTTGGGCTCTCTTGGGATGAAACTGCTCTGAACATGACCTGTTGGAAACTGTAGCCTTGGGGTAATGTTATTTTCCAACCATCCCGGCCAAGAGATCAATCTGTCCTTTTCCATTTGCAGAGTGTGGTCAACCTCTGTATAGCTTTCATAGGACCTCCTGAGAAACTTTGATCCAGGAGAATCAACAAACGTTCTTCTTTTGACTCTATCTGTCCTCTCCTTGGAAAACCTAGAAGGCTGAGAGGAAATAAAAAGTGCTAAGGATTGATCAAGATAAGGAATTGACAAGCACTCGGGGATTCAATGAAGCTTACATGTATCTCCTCCGTACCAGGGAGCAGCCGAGTTAGGAGAACAGAAACTAAATCGTGCCTGAAAAATGTTTTTCTTCTGAGTGCATTATAGAAACTAAAAGTATTGAGACTAAAAGTAAACTAACAACTATTGTGTACCCGTTTGAGTTAAGCTCAGGAATTTCAAGAAACCATGTATCTTTTACCCACTGATGCAGTTTCTTTCTCTTCACAGAAAATATGTCTCCTTTCTCATCACTGATTCCTGATAATTCAAACTACAAAATCATGTTTCTTAATCATTGACTAGTATGTTTTGCTTCTTTAAAATGTAGACCAATCTAAGAACTAGGATATCAAAAATCTACCTCCAGATCTCAGGTTGTTACCACATGGAACTGTGTCCTTACCTCTAGTGAATGATGAAGAAGGTTTCCCAGAATCTTTCTCTATAAACAACAGAAACCAGAAGAATGTTTACAGATCGTTACTTCCCAAATACCTGTAAGTGATTCTACAAAACATGAAATGGAAACAAAATTGACACATCTATCCTGATAAAAGACAAGAGAGCATTCATGTGGCACTAACATGCACCAAGAAATCGAAGTAACAACCTATATCCCTTTGAGTCAAGTTGACAGGTGACATAGCAGAGACACATGAACCACGTCTAGCACTATGAACGGGTGTGGAGAAGCTATAGCTCTTGGATCTATCATTACCTTCACGGTCCGTTCCTGCATATTCTGGTTTTCAAAACAGTAGAGATGGAAAGCCAAGAAGACAGTACTTATCATCATCACAAGAAAAAGATGATAGCCTCAAACCCCTTGTGGATTTTAGTTACCTCCTGGTCTGGATTCCAAGGTTTTTGGTTTTTTCTTGACTCCATTTGATGATTTAGAGTCAGAAAATTCAGAGCAGTAACCAAAATTAGACTTTAACTTCTTAAAGAACGCAAACTCCGAGGTCTTCGCATCAAGCGCTACAAATGACGAATCAAATTCAACATTCTAAATCTGAGATCATTCGGAATTATTGACGAATCCAAGGCTAAAATCGAACTCACTCACATCGTCCAGCCTGAGATTCTAGGGATTCGTTCAAGGGACTCCGATGATCATCATCGTCGAAAGTCACCTTTCTCCTACGTTTCAAATCTAATCCAAAAAAGGAAAAAAAAATTCAAACATAAACACTCACGAAAACGAAGTTGAGTTTTCGAAATACCTGAATGTGCTCTAGAGCTCGAAGGATCAGTAAACTTGAACCCAATTTGTGAATCGGTCTTCTTTACGGTTTCGGCTCGGTGATTCCTTCTTCTCATCTTGGATTATTCTGCCAAATCTTGGATTCAACGCTGCTAATTCACGAAGGCGATGAAGTATGGAGGAGCTTCCATGGCGAATTTGAAAACAGGGGAAAGAGAACTGAAATTTGGCGGCAAGAAGGCAACCCTAATTACCTCGAATTAATTTTTTCATTTTTAAGGTTGCCACGTCATCACATTATCCAGAAGATACTGATATGTGATCATACGTGTCATATCACAAGTGGGTGAAAACGATTCGTTTTAACCCCAAAACAATCTCAAGCTTTGTCCTCATTTTCTTTCTTTTTTTTTTCTTTAGCCTTTTCGGATCACACAACCAACAAACTCCGTACTCCGCAAAATCACACAGATGGCAATGACGTCAGCAGCTACCGGATTTATTCTGAAGGCCAACGTCACGACAGCTGTAGCCGGCGGTTCTTCGTCGTCTTCAAAGAGCTCCACCGTGTCTTTCTTGCCAATGAGAAGCTTCGGGTCAAGACTAGTAGTCAGAGCAGGGGAAGAATCACCTCCGGCACCCACCTCGTCCGAGGGTTCTTCGACCACCGCCGCTACTGCTCCGGCGGAAGCCCCAGCTGCAAGGCCTAAACCTCCTCCGATAGGCCCAAAGAGAGGATCTAAGGTCTGTTCTTATTTTCCTTGTATATTTTTATAGTTAAGGGGTCAATGTGAAACTTATATGAAAATTTTGGGATCTGTAGGTCAAGATTATAAGGAAATAATCCTTGTGATTTAAAAAAATTCATGTTAAGAAAGTAGAAAGATGTTACTAGAGAAGATTCGACTGATATTTAATTTTCGATAATTTATGTATCAGAAATAAGTTCTGGGTCTATTTGGAACATCTTAAGAGTTATGAGGCTAATATGAAATTATGGGGATTTGTAGGTCAAGATTCTAAGGAAAGAATCCTACTGGTACAAGAACGTTGGATCGGTTGTGGCCGTTGATCAGGTAATGCATCTACTTTCCGAGTTGAAGATCTAACGGTAAGATTTCGTTTCATCTTATATTCCAGTTTAAATTGACAGGACCCAAAGACCCGATATCCGGTTGTGGTTCGGTTCTCGAAGGTGAATTACGCGAATATATCGACCAACAACTACGCATTGGACGAGATCGAAGAAGTCAAATGAGAGAGGTGGTTTATCTATAAACCGGTTCGTCTCTTTGTAATCTTGAACCAAACCGTATGTACCATAAAGTTTACCAACAATTCATCTTTATCTTCTACAATCTTAAGATCGATTTTCCCATATGCATTTACCGACCTAAAATTGATTGCAAATTCCATGTAGTGTGGCTTGATCAATCTCGGCAACTCCGGTTTAGTAACGGAAACCGGGTTGAATTACATGGATTCTTATGTAAAAATCTCTATATAGAAGGGTAAATTTAATCACCAAACCATTTTGACTTCAATAATTTATTCAGAGGTTTTGATTAAGCAATAAGGAATTGTGAACAAATCTCCAATGAGTCTCATCTCTAAATCTCTCTAGGTCTGACCGGTTTTGCCATTGGCTTCAGCTAACATTGCCTCCAGCTCTCCTTTATTGTACAGCTGCAATGTATCTGTTCAACAATAATGATATGCAGATCAAGTTATCAGAAAAATCTTGCATATCAAGTTATCAGAAAAATCACAAGACACTGAGCAAGATCTTTAGTACTATCTTGGTGTTAATACACTAACACACACAATCTCATTACACTCTGAGATAGAAAAACCTCGGTGTTGAGGTAAGAGAGGAAGAGAGTGTGTACCTGAGCAGCCACCAATGTGTTTGCCTCCTGGTCATGAACAAAAAATACCAAAGCAAAATTAGATTTGTTAAGTCATGGTCATTGTAAATGCAGAGACTAAGATTTCATCGCAGTTTCCGTGTTTGAGAATGTTCTGTTTTCACTTTTCAGGTAAAGAATTAAGAGTGTAGTTAGTAACTGATGCAAACAATGAAAAAACTAACCGATGAAAACATTGGGAACAGTGTATTGTCCAGTATGTTTCTCCAACACATTCTGCAGCTGCGACCCATCTGGACCTGAAAATGTCAAAAACACCAAAACATTCGTAACAGCAACTCAAAATGTTTCAGTCCAACACCATGAGGCAGAGATGGTTTACCCAAAAAGCTAAACAAGACAACAATGAACAAATGTTTTTGGAAAGCCACCAAATCTTGGCAAGAGATAAGATTACTAATAAGATAGCAACAAGATAATAGTTTGAAAGAAACAGAAGCATATTTTCTAAGATCCAAAGGCAGGCAAGAATCTTCAAGCTGTAAGGTTTAAGCCATTAGATATAATACCCTATTTCTTCATCAACAAACCAAACTTTTGTCCAAGCAAAACTACAGTCGAAGTAAAATTTTATACAGAAATAAAACACGGAGTCTCACAAATGTAAAGCTTATCTCAGGCCATTCCTAACCATCAATCTTCCATTGCAATCTAATCCAGAAACATTACAAACCAATTCAATTAAGCAACCAATATCAACCGGAAGACTAACAACAACCATATCTAGTCTAAATGCTGAAACAATAGATACTTCTAACAAGCTTTAAGCATACGAATCAGACCCATATAAGGAAAAAGAATATAGAACTGAGTGATGTAAGCATACCAAGTTCATCCAATTCAACAACCAATGGCTTAACTTGAAGACTCTTGAACAATGTCTTCACTTCAGATGAGTATCTTCATCACAAGAACAAAAACCCATTTCAAAATTTAAGCAAAAAGTATCAATATTGATATCTGGAAATCAAAATAGGTCATATATCAACAAAACCCATTCTCCAATTAAACAAAAAGTATCAAGTTTTTTTAGAGACAAGAGTGAACGTACGAGCACCAGGTTTTGGAATAAACAACAACAGGATTCTCTGCAATAGTCGTTTTAACGGTCTCTTCCAGTGTCGATTCGAATGAAGATGAAGAAGACGAAGACGACGACATGGCCTTAATAGAAGAACAAGCGTGTGGTGGCCACGACGCGATTCCGATAACAGATGGCTTTACACATCTCCTGAAAGGTAAATTGATAGAGTTTCTGATTCCGGTTAACACGGAGAAAGAGAGTGCTCGATTTAGATTTAGCGACGTCGATGTCAGGTTTGCGAGGTTCACTGATGCGGCTACCATGGCGATTTCTTGTTTATGTTTTTTTTTTAGCACCGAAGATTATTTGACCCCTTTTTTTATCTTAGCGATGTGTTTTCTTTTTAAACACAATATTAATAAGAATAATTTGCGATATTTGATTCAGAGATTCATATTATTGTTTTAATTTTGTAGTTTTTCTTTAATAAATAATTTGATAACAAGATTAAGAACAAAAAGAGACATTTAAGATCTTATAAGACAGTAACAGAGATTATTCAAACTACCCCAAATAAGAGGATTTGTGTCTTCTGCAAAATCCAATCTATTGAAAGTTACACAAAACAAATCATGTGCTTTCTCTTCTTCACCTCTTAATGCATTTTCCATCTCAAGATGATCCTTCATTGTTTGGCTCACGAATCTGGACTGACGTTTTCGACAAGCTTGCTTCCAATTCATCCAGCTCATCCATGTCTAGATCATCATCATCATCATCTTCGTCCTCTTCTTCTTCATCAACTTCTTTCCAACTCTGTTCAGCATCACCACTACTCTTGCTTGTCCCCGCCTCTGTTTCTTTGTTCTTTGCCTGAAAAGCAAAAAAAAAACTCAAGATTTCATTAACATGACTTATAGTTGGTTTAACTGATGAGTGTGAGAGAGAGAGAGCTCACCTTCTGTTCAGTCTCTTCCTGCTCTCTTTCCCTCTCGTATTCTTCACAAGCCTCAGCATCATCTACAAACAAGCTTGCATTTGACAGAAACAGCTCCCGACCACTGAGATTACATATCCACAAAATGAATCAGCTTACGAGGACAACACAGAGTCACAATGGAGACGAATATGCAACAGAAAGATGAATGTGATTACCTCATACGGTCATTCTTAGCTCTTTCAGCTTGAGAAGCAGCCAAACCCGCATCTCTCTCAGCTATTTTCTTCCTCTTCCATTCCATAAATAGCGCAGGAGTCATTTGTGTTGCGGTTTTCAGTTTTGCACGCTGAAACATAGAACAAGAAAACAATTTCCCAAATGGTCTCACGAATCAAGTTCAGAGTCCTAGCAGATATGAGCAGATTGAGATAACCGGAAGAGTATCAGACCTCATTTTCGATTTCGTCCTCAACTGCCATCTTCTTTTGTGACTCCTCTTCCAAGAGGGCTTTCATTTGAGATTTCAGGACATATCCAGGAGGAAGCGCGTGTCTGTAATGACACTCTTTGGCACCATTCGGGCATGCCCAGAACCACCCATACTGTTTCTTTTCCACAGCATCCAGAAAATACTTGCAAACCTATTATATATAGGTAACACACAACAACAATTACAACTCAATGAACTCTGCGAGTCAATTAATTCATGTGTTTAAGATATTTTTATGCAGATCATTCATTGAGATAACAGGCAGGATTAATGTTTCTCTTAGCTAATTAGCTAGTTATAATGTTAAGAAACAATCACATCAAAACTATGATTAAAACTACCATCACCAGAAGCATGAGTTCTTGTCAGGTATGATCCAAATGAGCAGAAAGCAACAAGGAACAACGGGAGGCAAAAGGACGTCTAAGACCGAAATAGCTCCCAAGAAGAACCTTGCTATTAGCTAAAGGAAGCACATCATAAGGTGACTCCATATCAGCTAAAGCTTAATCACAGTAAAGCTAGCATATGCAACCAAAACTAATGCATAACTTCACATAATCCATGAGAAGCCATCTCATGCTAAAGGCCATATATTTGAACACAAACCAGTTAAGACTTTTTCACAGTGCATTAACAAGAAAAAAGCTACTGATGATAAGCACGTGTTATGAAACAGGAAGCTCTCAAAAGACATGTCCTGACAATAACACAACAAAAAGTTTGAGAAGCACATAAGTAAGAGAAACAACTTACAATATCTGTTGGCTTATTCTGATTATATTCATTCTTCTTTGACTCCACAACCTTTTCAAGGGTCTCTTGATCCCACTCCTCCATATCTCCATCTAAAACGATATAAATAAGAATAAACTAAGACCATCATTCAGAGGACCGAAGGGATTTAAATATAAAGCACTTGGTGCCACACTAGCCCTTTACCTTCATCACGCTTATCGCTGTAAATATCGATCTTCTCACCCTTCCTTTGAATGTTCAAATCATGAGAAAATTTGCACTTGAAACCCTTTTGACACTGCCCCGCCTTGAAAAACTCACACAGTATAGACTTTGGATCCACACCTGCAAAGAAACAACCACCATATCCAATAAATACTACAAAACCAGAGTGAACGAACTAAAGAAACAACAATAACAACAACAAGGCATAATTTTTCAATTAGGGCAATTCATGGAAACAACATACATACCTACAGGAACTTTGGGCTGACTAATAGCTACCTTGAACAACTCATTCAATTCCTGTTCTCTCGCTTTCTCTTCATCTTTCTTTTTCTGTCCTCCAAAAAACAAAAACAAAAACATATTTTTGTAAGAATCTAAAAGAATAAACAGATTAATGTTCAATATATATTTATCTCTTACACTCCACTATCGAAATAACTTCAATCTACCAAAAAACTCAAAAACCCATATTAAGGAATCATGAGCGTACCTTAGCTGCAGCTTTAGATGCATCAGGTTTAGGCTGCACAGATTGCTTGAGACTCTGAACATACTTCTGAACATTCTTGCTCTTGTTCTTATTTTTCAATCCGAATGTTTTGTCTTCCACTTGTTTCTGCTTCTTCGCCAAATCAGCTTTCGGTTGTTGCTTTGGAGGCATCTTCAAACTCGTTAAATCAATCAATTAAAAAAAAAAAAACACGAACTTTTTCTTGTACAAAGATCGATGGAAGTGTCTAGAGCTAATGTATCAAAATTAGGGTTTCGAAGGTTCTAAGTGAAACGAAAACACCCAAATTCAATCGGGTGGAAAAAATAAAATCCGAGAATCTATATGGGAGCAAAACGGCGGAGATTCAGAAAATTTCCCCAGAAGCAGAGATGAGAGACCCTAATGGGTTATTTACGGATCGAGATAGCAGAAAAAGAAAGAGATGAGACAAAGGAACAAACAACATTCGCCTGATTTAGCCATTTGTCTAGTTTGCAACTCCACAAACTCTAGCTTTTACGATTTTTGGGCTCATCTAAATATTAATAGGCCCATATGAAGGCCCATATTGTTGTTGTTTTTTCAACAAGAGTTGATAAGTGTGGTAGAAAACCGCATGTAACCCTAATATTTGTGATAAGTGTGGTAGAGAACCGCATGTAAATGAATGGAAGAAGCCGAAAATGTAAGGCTATCAAAAACATATATTTAAAATATATTGTAGACATTCACATTGGTGTTGATGAGTATCTTTGTTTGATTATGCAGAGGTATTGATGCTGGTTGGTTGTTGATTACAACAAAAGGTAGTTCGGCAATATAAAGAGGGGTTACAAGGCTCAGGAATGACAATGCCCGAGGTTCAAAGTAAATGATTACAAGTGAATGTCGAAGCTTAATTATTGTGAGTAGACGAAGTACGATCTAAGCTTCGGGAAATAGTGTGATTTGTCATTTGATTAGTCGAAGGTCGGAGTTAGTCGAGGTTAATTGTTCGACCGAGATTCAAAAACTGAGGTTGAATGTTCTACCGAGGCATGATTCGCCGGATGTCCTGTAGAAGTCGGGTTATTTCGTCGGAGTTAAGTGTCCTGTTCGATTCTCTCCCTTATTTCGATTAGATTGATATGCCAATAATCTTTTTTATTTATAGAAGTCATTCCTACCTAATCCCACTTACTTAGCAGGTACCTCAAGGCTCGTGCTTCGAAGTTGGGCCGAAGATCTTTCTTCGTAGGCATTTGATTGTTTTGGGCCTGTCCAAGAGGGAATTGGCGAAATTAGGCCGAGCTTTGGACCCGGTGATCGGTCCACCTCCAACAATTGTCCCCCTCTTTAGTTCGGCGTCCGAGGCATGAATCGAGATTGGCGGACTTCGAGAATATCTTAGGAAGTTAAATTTTGACAATTAGAATACTCCATAAGTTTTGTGATTCTTGGGCGGTGACTTACTCGAAAAGACGCGATAAATGACTTTGGATAGGCTCGCGTGGATTTCGAAGCGTCACCATGATTGTTTTCTTGGTTTTCCGAGCTTGTGTTATTATAATCCTCTGGTTCTTGTTTTTACTTTTTACTTCGTGATGTGCTCATTAAAAATGTAACTTTTCTCTCTCGTTTTTACTCTCTGCTTTCATTTTTACGCTTCTTCCTTAGTCGGTTAGTCACATCCCATCAATGGTGCGCCACCGTCTCTTCACGTTTTCCGATCGTATCTCTTTGAATATTCTGGCGCTTTGTTAAATTTTTCGTTCAGTCATCAAGTTCGCAAGCAATACCATCATATCTCTTTAAAGGTTCATCATGCGCATCGAATCCAGTTCAGAATCAAGGTCGGAGAGGTCAGATGATCCGATGTTGGGGTCCTCAAGTCCTCGGAGGTCGGAGACACCGTCATCTGATCCTGCGGGCTCGGAAGGTCAGACATCCCATGAAGTTCCTCCTTGTGAGGGTGCGAGATCGGGCTCGCATGCTCGTGCTTCCACTTTGGGACAAAATTGCACAAGCTTGGATCCTGACCTTGAGGTTGGCGGAGTCGAAGCCGATCCTCCGAAGCCTCAGAGCGGGACGATATTCTTAAGGCTGAAATACCAAAGGTAGAACTTGAAGAAGGGGACGGGGCCGGAGCCAATTCTGAGGGTGAGATGGAGGTCAAGGAAGGAGAGAAGAAGAAGAAGGGGAAGCAATTACGTCCCTAGGGTTCATCGCAAACGTCGCTCGAGAGATTGGAGACGATGCGACGATCGTGCCGTATGTCCGAGCATCTTGAATTTCTTGTCCCAGAGCCAGATCGGTATCCTGACGAGGTTACGGAGGGATACTTTTGTTTATATGAGGGATACTTCACCAATTGCGGGTTTTAGTTTCCTCTCCTCGATCTCATCGTCAAATATTATACTGCGAGAGATATGGTAATTGCTCAGTTGATTGTTCCAGTCGTCCGCGATATATTAGCTGTAACGGTGGCGTGTAGTGAATGCAGCTTCGAGCCAAATAGCCGTTTTCTCAAGTCGGTCACCCAGATTTCTACTAACTCGAAGACTACTCCGGGGATGTTTAATTTGTCTCTTAAGGCTGGACACAAAAGCCTGTTCATCAAGAAACTCCCGTCTAAGACTGATAACTTGGAGCGGTACTTCTTATAGGTCAAGATCAACCGCTACTCAGTTTCTGTGTTTGGCGAGCGCCTAAGGCCTACCTGGGTGAGGAGCATTGGTAGAACCTCGTCGTCGTATTAGATTTTCTGTTCCTTTGTGCTTCCTCTTGACGAAATGTTATGTATATTTTTTCAACGAGACATCCTCCGTGGCGCAGTTTTCCGAGGCTCTTAACGATCGCCTCGAGCTTCTTGAGCAGGTGAGGAACGTTGACTGGAAATTCTTATTCGCATACCAAATTCTAAATATGGTAAGTACTTGGGGTCGGACGCTGCTGTCATATTTCTCGTGTTCCGTTGAATTTAGGTTTGATCAAGCTCTCCTTTTGCAGATGAATCGGAGATGGCTTCGGAGATTCCTGGTGTTGATTTCTTAGATGACACTGCTCTCTTGGAGGATAAAGACGAACTCACGTTGGTTGCAAAGCCCGCTGTCCCCAAGCGGAAATCCGGTAAACCGCCTAAGGATCGTGGTTGGGGGAAGAAGAAGTCCTCCAGGAAGGGTGATCCAGAGGAGAAAAGAAGAGAGAACAAGCTAGCTACCTCTAGGACAGGTGAAAAGGGGAAGAAGAGCGAGATCCTTCCTGGCAAGAAGGTTGTAGATCTCGCAACCGATGAAAAGACCAGAAAACGAGCCGCGGAAGCCTATGCTCTTTGCTCTGGAGAGATCCCCAAAACATTTAAGGCTTGCTTCGGACCAAGAGCAAGGCCAGGCTTCGAGTTCAGACAAGCTTGGACCCAGTGCTCGGCCCACCTCCAACAATGCTTATAACGCTTTTATCTCTCTAAGTGTAGTAAATTCCATCTTATCAAGAATAAAAAGATGGTTAATGTTTTTATCACCGGCGGATATGGTGGTAGTGGTTTGAACTACATTGAGAAGATGTAAGTTGAAATGAAAAGCCTTTGTAACCATTTATTAAACATGGATTAGTTTTTGTCACAGGTTGAATCATCTTTTGTTTTTTTTTTTGCGGTTCAAAGGTCTTGATTGCTGCATTTGAACATAATGGTCATGCTGTGGATATTTCCGGACTTGAGTTCAAATCGCTATGGGATCATGTGTCCAGGGAAGGATGGAGAAGGCAAGGTATTAAATAAATTGATTTTGATGTCATGAGCACTTTTAAGATTCTCCAACTTGATGTGTTTAAAATATCTAGTCTTTGAAATTGAAGAGAGCACCTACAATGTTTTCAATTGGTTATGTTGTTGCTCTCCATCGTAGAAATTGTATCTTGGGAAATGTTCAAATGACACAACAACCGGAGATTTACTTCGTCTCAAATTTTTCTAAATACTCTGAACAACGCCTGTGGACAATCATGTCCTTGAAAAACTCATTAGTCACCATAAATTTTTTCGCACTTTTCAGGGTATCAATTGCACACAAACGGTTTTGATGCTTCCGAGGGACACCATGCACAAGCATGTTGCGGTTTACCATCATGTGATCTAACTTAAAATTGTCGAGCCAATAACGTTTGCATGTAGTAAGGGCATGAGCCCAACAGTCCTCTATACAAACTAAAAAACCATGTTATCTACCATCTAACAATTAAAAACATACAAATTATCAAATATTATATTGTTTAATACCTGTTTCTTGCTCGGCCGTTAGATCCCCTCCACCCAATAGTATAATCCAAGAGTACAATAGATTGGTCCATTCCATGGGATCTGGTAAAGGAGGGTTGACTGATCTTGGGAGACCAGATTTGGCAAGCTCTTTTGAGAGGTGTTTTACACGTTTAGTAGTCTCTTTCAAATAGTGGCCAAATCGTTAACATTCATCTACAAAAAACAAAATTTAAATATTAATAGAATTTAATAATCAGTTAATCAAAACTTAATATAATAAACTTTAATTAACCAACTAATATGTTGAATCATACATATAATATAATATGTAGGAAAGACACATGTCAAAAAATGAAAAAAATAAGTCAGACAAAAACTCACTACATCATTGGAGGAAAAAGCTTGTTCCTCAGCCTCTTCTTGGACATTGTTCCTTTTATTATTTCCTTTCTGATCTCTTTCCCTTTTGAGTCGATTCCTTTCATCCATTTTGGAGAGATTTTGAAAAATTCGGGTAGATTCGAGATAGAATGAATACATGAATGTCGGAGGTATGAAACCCTAGTTGAGGACATCGTATTGGGCTAATGTGGGCTTGTAAAGTACCGCACCCTGTGATAACGACACAATGGTGTACATATTTTTCATAAGAAGTTGGTTGATACCTTATGACTTGAGGAATGTAAATTTCTTGGAAAAAGAGAAATTCATGTAAAATTATTTTTGGTTTGTTAGTTATCTAATAACCAATCCAAATAATCCAAACATAAATTGATATATATATATATATATATATATTACTAAAGTAATATGAATTTTTCAGGTTAGATTGTCCAAACATTATTGAAGAAATTCATATCCAAACTAATATGAGAAATTTGAATATATCCAAAGAAATTTGAATAATTTATACAATCATTTGATTATATCCAAACATTCATATCGTAGAAATTCATATCCAAACTAATATGAATGTTTTAGGTTAGATTGTCCAAATTAGTCCTCTCTATAGGTCTACAAAGAAACAAAAATATAAAATAAATAAAAACGTGCATGAACTGTGCGTCAACACGCTCAAGATTGTTTAGTTTTGCAATATGGTTCAGCCTCTACAGTGTCAATGTGCGTCTCATTATTTTATAGAAATTTTCAAAATTTGCCGAATGATGCTTGTTGTTTGATTGCTTAAAGAAATGAGCCAAATTTTATTTTCCAAGAAAATGTTAGATATAATGAGTAATTACCGATCGAGATAGAAGAATAAGAAAGAGATGAGACAAAGGAACAACATTTCCATGATATAGCCATTTGTCTACTCCACAAACACTGCTTTTACGATTTTTGAGTTCACCTAAATATTAGTGGGCCTACTTTAAGGCCCATACTGTTGTTTTATCTTCAACTAGAGGGAACAACACTTGTGAATGTGATTTTTACAATCAGATTCACAAGAACACGAACCAAATTCTTATTTTTCAAATAATTCTTTAGGAAAAATGAAAACAAATAAACACAGATATAATAATTATGCATTTTTTTTCCAGTAAACTTGTTTCCTTTTGTACTACGATAGTATATGGGTGGAGATAGTTCTTCTCAGACTCATTTCAGTAACTCACCGCAATAACCAAAAATAATTTTAATGCACCAAAAGATATAAACTGAGATTTTTTGTTTTGGGGTCAAATATAAACTTGGATTTAAATTCGGAAAAAATAAGGGGGAAAAAGAAGAGAAACACTGCACAGCACCAACAAGAACAGACCCATTAGTTAAAGATTTAAAAGCTTCTCTCTTTTTGTTTTCTCCCAGCAAAACAATATATATTCTTATAAAATCTCTGGGATGATTAGAGAGTTACAATGAGAAATAAATAAACGAATAGGCGAATCTAAAAAATTATTCGCAGCGATTTTCTCTGAGATTCTTCCTCCTGTTTCTGGATGGTGTTCTTGAAGGGGGCAGTTTTGGTTTCTCTGAATAACTATTGTAAGAAAATGAAAGCTGGATTTTCCAGAAGTTCCTCAGCAGGCTTCACTTGGGCAAAGTCCTTATCTTGCATTGAACTAGATAACTCATCGATCGAGAAGGAAATGATGTTGCTGCGTGTGGTCAAAAGGAACGGTTTTGTTAGTTTCTAGAAAGAAAAAGGTCATAACTTTAAAATCTTAGAAGCAAAAAATAGAGGCAAAGCCACACTAACCTAGAATCCTCTTTTAACAAGAAGTCGCTGCTGTCTGTCATAACACCTGTCATGCTTGCAATTACCTGTTGATCGATGAGCGAGCATCAAACTATTAGAGCAGAGGATAAAGAGCATATTTGTCAAGAGAAGAGAAAGTATTTCCTTAGAAAGCTTACATCTTGGGAAACACTCTTTGTGTTGTAGATTTCATCCTTGTACAGAGTACATAATTTAAAATGCTGCTGTATTTGAAGGTTCTGAGTGAAGGAAAAATGATGTGAGCGTAATCACAATGTCAAAGTTCATCAGCTATTGGTAAAAGTGTTGGTTGATAGAGATACTTACTGGACACAGATCATTTGCAATCTCATCGTATGAGATGTGGTATTTCTTATGGATGAGCTGTTATAGATACAAATACAAGGGGAATATATGTGAGAAATGCAAACTTATTTAGATAGAAGATAATTTGCTTAGACAACATTTCTTAAATTCAAAACAAGTTTCAAACATACCAAGAATTCAACAGCTTGTCTGGTATGTTTGAGTTCATCCCAGGATGAGCCAGCAAACTATCAAAGACAGGTATCATAGGCAAGATATTCTATTATGTATAAACCAATTGACGATAGCAAATGAAAAGAAAGGAAACTGTATTTGGGTATACCTCTTCTTTTGTTTCAGAGCACCATTTCTCTAACTTTTCTAAACCAGATTTTAGATATTCTCCATTGATAAATGAACAGTTATCTGGTCGCGTGACAAGGCTGCATATCAGAAAGAAGAAAAAAATTAAAGTCTGCTTATCATAGAGATGCATATTCCATAATAGACACTAAAACAATCTCTCACCTGTTACATAGTTGGACATTGATGAGTGAGAAAGCTTGAGAGAATATTTTCTGGATAAGAACCGGAGCAACCTGTAACAAGAATAAGCTATAAGAATTTTTGACATTTAGAGAGATATGAGCAGTGAGTGGAAACGAGTTTCACATACAAAGCTCTCTTTCAGTGTGCTTAGCAGTGCATCTAGGCCTTCAATAATCTCTTGCCAGTATTTAGCAATGCTTGTAGATGTTAGCAGAGTCCCCTTGAATGTTTTTGGTGCCTAGAGAGATTCCCTCATGTCAGCTTACAACACAAACATGCAAAAACAAGATGAAAGTATAGAAGTATTGTGGTTCATAGCACCTGGATGCAGAGAATAAGGAAAGAGTTCAACTCCTTTTTCAGATTATCCCAAATAATTCCAATAATCTTTTCAACATATGCTTCAAGCTGCTGCTTGAAATGCAAAGCTGGATCTTTGGCATCAACTGGTCGAATAGCTTCAGCCGCCGGAGACCGGAAACCCTGGTAAATAAAAGGTAAGGATTGTTTAGTTTTTGAAGAAGAAACTCATCAATACAAGATAAAAAAAAAGGAGTATATTTACCTTGGTCATCCATCGGACTAAGGAAGGTGACTTTCGAAGTGGAGTGGCCCCAGTTCCACCAGATTTCAGACTTTGTTGGAGCATGAATAATAAGGTCGATGTATTGGATAACCAATATGCCAAATTTCTGTTGGTATCTTCATCCTGATAATAAGAAGAGATCACCAATCATTCAATTCTGATAGAAACCAGACTTTTACAGACGTAGACAAGACAGCATCCCATTTTAGTACCTTAATAGCAGAACCGATCATTTGAACAAGACGATCAAACACATTGGTTCTTTCTGCTTCAAAGGATTTCCAATGAAGAAGACATTTGTAGATGGTAAATGCCGCTACAGGCTTCCCGTGGCTGAATCCAACATTTTTTGTGACGCAGTTGATAAGGGCATCGAGATCCTCCTTTTCAAAGAGAAACAAATATATCTTCAACCAAAGAGGGAACATATTAAAGATGAGAAGAACATTAAGAAGTAATTTAACTAAACAGCATACATGTTGCGGATCAATATGGGATCCCCTCGACTTAGTGTCAGATCCTGATTCTTGTATCCTTGGCGGTGTTGTAAACTCCGCTCCCTGCAAAGACGGCTTTTAAAGATATACAAACAAATGGAGCGGAACTTCAAATAAAAGTAGACAGAAAAGAAAAGACATAATTTACATTGGGTTGATTTTCTTCGCTAGGATGGTGGCCATTTGGCAAATTCTGCACGAATAAGAGCAATATTGTGATTAGGATAATTGAGAGAGAGTCAGATGTAGTCATCGAAATATTTCTCTGAACATGTCTAACCTTTAATGGAGTAGAAGGGAAACGTCCTGATGCTGTCTTAACAGGTGTGCTAAAGACAGATTGCTTCAAAAGTTCATTTTCAAATTTGACCTCCTCTAATTTCTCTTTGAGACTGCAAAAGAAGAAAAAGAGCATAAGTTGACTGTCAGTGGGTTATGAAAACCTTAAAATCTCTGTGGAATTTCAATAGCCAAGAGACCAATAGTGAATACTTGTGCATGGCGGTCTTCAAATTAACAATTTTGTTCTCAGCGTCTAAAGCCTGCTTCAGCCTCTCCTCACTAATTTTGCTCGTCTCCTCAAATTTTTTCTCTGTTTCATCAATCTTCTGCTCCAGCGAACTAACCAGGGACTGCATATGAAAGAGAAATGAAATTCCAAATATTTCTTTGTTTTACACAGATTTGAAATCCTTAGTAAAAAGCAAAAGAAAAAATATAATAGAGCAAATCCTCTACCTTGAGTTTTTCGTTTTCCCTCGTGAGTTTCTCCATTAGCTCGGTGTCAACAACAGGAACCTCCTTTATTACAGGAACAATTTCTGCCATCTTTTTCGCAGCTTCTACTTCCTTTAAGTGCGACAGTTTGGTTTCCTTGAACTGGAGTTGTATTTCCTCCAATGCTAATTGCAGTTTTGCATTTTCTTGTGTTTTACTTTCTTCCACGTCCACCTACAACGTAAAAGCCACAAAACAAGTGAAGGATGTGTTCAATCAGGATCCAGAGAAAGGTTTCTAGAAAAGAAAACTTTTAAGGATGGGTGAAAAAACGAAAAAGATAAAGAGTTGTGTTTTATCTGACCCTCATGCGTTTCTCTAGCTGCAGTCTCCATGTGAGTTCTTCCACTTGCTTCTCAAGCTTACTCTTAGCAGCTTGAAGGGCTCCAGTTTCCCTTGCAGCCTGCAAGAAATATGAAGGCATCATTGCTGCAGCTTTTCATTATTGGAAAAAGCGAGCATGTTCACTCTGTGTTCAAGACAATCAAATGGAAAGGGGAATTTCCAGCTGCTAGCTCCATCATGTAAACTTCTCTAATCCCATTGTTAAAGCGCATCAAAAGACCAAATATTATAATTTCTATGTGAAATGCTTAGAACTCTAACATAAACAAATAAATATGTACAGACAGAAGCAAGAGGTAGAAAAGCACACCATCTTAAGCATTCGCAGTTCTTTACGGGCAAGCCTTGCTCTCCATGCACTTTGTGTCATAATTGCTGCTTTCTTCAGCTTCTTGTAGTGCAACTCGGCCAGGAGTTTACGGCAGTGGCTCTGGTATATGCAATGAAAAAATCAGAGTCTAGAAGAAATTTGGAGGGATGAGAAAAGCCTGCAAAGCTCAAAGATGAAAAGAAAAGGAAAGAGACATGTTTTCTTCCATCAATTTTTCACTAAAAAAGATATCGCCACCTGAATCACAATTGTGGCTTTGGTCTTCCTACGTAGTACACCACGAATAGCCATACCGCGCAAACCTGACTGAACTGTAACAACAGCTTCTATGTAACACCTCTTCCTATCAAGGTGGATCCGCAAAGCTCTCTGGATCTTCAAAGCAGCAGCTTCTCTGCGCAAGTCCTCAAGTCTATATCGAGCAAGCTGACCTGTAAATGATGGATAATAAAGCAGAGTCACATTTTTTTGCTAACAGTCTGAATAGTTAAGTTAGCTAATATTTTCTACAACTTTTAGATACCTCTGTACACAGCCTGCATATTTATTGCAGCGTTGAGGAGCATAATAAAGCTTTTGCGAGACAGGTAGGAGCGGAATTTCCACTGGATAATGCTGGCTGCTCTTCCTAATACCTCAGCCCTCCGATTATCTAACTCAGCCATATGCCCAGCCTTGAGGAAAACCTTCGTCTTGCCAATCTGTGAAAACAAGAACCTTAAGCTCCACATAAAATTAGGAAAAATCAAGTATTCATCAAATTCCCAATCTCGGCTGCCCAATATAAGTACCTGGTATTCTTTGAGTGCAACTGCCTCCAGAAGTTTCTTGCACGCTGCTTTCTCATCAGAACTAGTAGGAACATGCCAAAAATTAGAAGTTTTCAATATCTGTGCAAGTTTTTAACCTCTGAATTGAGAAAGGCAAACCTCTTATCCAAAGTAGCAGAAGCTAAGATACTAAATCTGTCTAGGAATTCATCAAAACGTTTTCGTGTAGGATATCCAGCACGACAAACCCTGATTGTCTCCATCACACCCTGAAAATATGCTTATAGAGAATTAAAACTTGCACCGCATAATAACAAGAAAATGTGCACAGACAAACCAAAAATGTAAGTAATACTCACCCCACAACGTAGCTGTTGCAGACTATTTTGGTTCTCAAAGATAAAAGGCTTCAGGAGATTGTTGGGCTTTACGCAACGAATATAGCGAGGCTCAGTAGTATTAAGACCTTCAAGCAATGATGCCAATTGTTGCTGCATAAAGTTAGACAGTGACTTCAGTAATGCAGCGATGGAATTATCTACATAAGAACTACCTCATTTTACTGCACCTTAAATTGTGAAGCTATAGAAGAGAACTTTGACTGCTTGTTAGCATCTTCCATTACAAGAGGAAATAGATCTGCAATAAAAGTGCACTTAGAAGCACCTAGCAGAGCCTGATGCTCAGCGACAACGTAATCTTTGTTCTTTTCTAGAAACTGTTCGGTCTGATAAGTGACCTGAAAAGATAACTCAGTTTTTTTAGGATATAAACTAGTATTTTAGGACATGATTGCATTATTATAGATTCAGAATGCTAAAACAGGTTTGTACTCACATCACCAGCATAGTGGCAAATTGTGAATTCAGTTCGAGATAATTTTGGCTTGCTAAAGTACTTGTTGCCTTTCAATGTTTCGTACAGCTTTTGAGAAAATGTTTCATGTGTTGATCTTGGGAACATGCTGCAAGATACAGGTATACAACTTCAAATCAAAGGAGAGATAATATACATGCGGAATAATAGCAACTGAAGCTATTAGGCTTACCAAGCCTCATCCAGAAGAGCAATAATACCACCACATTTCTGAAACGTGTGAAGACAATGATGAACATGCGAGTTTGAGTTAAAATAGAAACTATTCACCGAGAGCTCACATGTAAAACGAAGTGAAACCAGTTACCTTCTCAATAAGTTCCAAAACATCTTGATTATCTTGGAAATTAATGTGGCTCCACTCAATTTCTTCTTTCTTGTACTCGTCTTGCTCCAATTTCAAGACGTGCTGGCCAGAAAAAGAATCATGGATCAAGGAGTAAGGCTGAATAAATATAAACTATCAGAAGAAGGAGCAGACCTCAGACAAACCTGAGTAAAATGTTGCTGAAGTTTCTCATTAGTCAAATTGATGCAAAATTGCTCGAAACTGCAAAAACCATGCATTAGTAAGCATCAGAAGCAACATGAACTTGAAACTGTTCACCTTTTCTCCATATCAGAATGTATATATTCTTAACAAAGGCAAACACTGTCTTATGAACAAAGATTCGAAAAGTTAAAAGTCTCATATTTTCCATTTACTTGATATACAGAAATTTCAAGGAGAATAGTGACTTTTAATACCCCATCCATTGCTTCCTAAAACTAGAGATTCATGTCATGTGTCTGATGTTTCATTTTGAGACTTTATTCAATAGTATTTTCACTAAACCGGTTTCCTTGCCTTAATCAAACAAAAGGCATACCACTTAAGCACCTGTTTGTCTTGAAACTCTCAAATCCATAAATATCCAGCACTCCGATCATGTGTTTTGAGTCAGGATCTTGCCCAATTGAGTTATTGATCTTGTTTACGATCCTACAAGAGAGACAAGGAAAGTTAGCAAAGAGTAATGAGAGTAACTTTCGGAAACAAGAAAGAGATCATCCAGCTGCAAGAAATCATATGCACTAGACATACCAATCAAACAATCTTGAGTACACAAACTTTGCCAAGGCATCTCTGCTGAGTGCCGCAGATTCTGGATCCAGACATCTGGAAATTGTTTCTTCAGGTGTCACCATTACACGTTTACAAAGAGAATCTTCCAGTGCCTGCTCATCACACCTGCCAAATAACAAGGAGTCAAGAATGAATTCTTTTCACAGTATCACATATTCGATAAACCATGTTTCAGGAAGGGTGCTTTTCACATTGAAAATCATCAACTCAATTAGTTACACACATGAAAAGCTCAGCCGTATTCTTCAGGTGTTCCTTAGACTTGTCTGTTGGAACTGACGTGTCTGTTTCTTCTCCTTTTTCAAATTCTATGTTCCCTAGATGAAGAATAGCTGCCACAACTCGAAATATTGCTTCCTGAAAGGAAAGTGATATCAAATACACTCATATAACAATATCCCCATTTTTACTAGGAGAAGGAGAAAAAAACTACCTGCTCCTCTAAACTTATCCCAACAATGCCCATTGCTTCTCGGGTTTTAGTATACTCCTTCGAATCATCCACTCCCTCTAACTTAATACAATTAGATCGATTCAGATAACGGTAATCTGTTGGACCCTTTAATTTAAATTTTCTTATATCCTGTCAAATAATAAAAGGAAAATGAGAAACATCCGGAGGACATTAGTTTCAGAGATACAAGAGACTGAAGATAAATAGAATTTTTTTTACTACTGAATATTAAAATAATTGGGGCGTGGATAGTGTATCCTGATTGATGAATATATCAAATATCTAACAACTCTGGCCTGTTAGAAAAGAAAGAAAAGTCATATGTACCTCTTCCGGTGCAGCACAAAGCATGTAAAAACAGTGATAGTTTCTCTCAGGATCTGACACTTGACAAACCCGTGATCTCTCTAGCAAATAAGTCCTGATAGCCGCTCCTGATATCCTTCCCCTTTGATCAAACTGAATCTCCACGAACTTACCAAATCGACTGCAACATGATAGTGATTATATTTGGTCAAAGCATATTCAGTAGAAAAAGTGATGAAATTTGATCAACAGATGTTCAGTAAAAAAAGTGATGAGAAAGTATGAGTTTGTGTGCGTGTGTGTGTTACATTCACCTTGAATTGTTGTTCTTGACGGTTTTTGCATTTCCAAATGCTTCTAAAACAGGATTGGACTGCAGACAAAGCAAACATAAGCCAATCATGTCAAAGAATGATCTTTGACCAAATTCTACAAATCCTGTTTTTGACAATCCACAAGGTCTATAATAAAATCTTTGCCATTAGTTACCTCCAAAACTTGATCTTCGACAGTCCCTCTGTCAGAAACAGCTCGACCTCCCATTTTCGCCAGATATTTCATAAGCATCTTAGCAGTCTCAGTTTTCCCTGCTCCACTTTCACCACTTACCAAGATTGATTGACTAATTCCCTCATCAATCATTTGTCTACACCCAATAGAAAAAAAAAGAAAAAGAAACTGTCAAGCAGGAAACAACCAATGATGAATGGAACAAGAAAAAAACAACTTCAAACTTGAATGGCAAACACCTGTAAGCTGCATCCGCAACTGCAAACGGATGAGGACTCAATTCTCCTAAGGCGGCTCCTTTATATTGTGCCATCATATGGTCATTGTAAAGATTCGGTAGTTGTTTAAAAGGGTTAACCGCAATCAAAATATTTCCAGTGTAAGTCTAGTAAGCAAAAAGAAAACAGGTGTTAAGCCAATTTTACGGAGCAAAAAGAAAAAAAGAAACGGCAAACAGAAGGAGACTCACATAAATTTCATCTATATAATATCTTGACTTCAAATTTTGTAGGACTCCTGGTTCATGTAAATACGCTAGTGTTGTCATATCGTCCACTCCAGAAGGTGGAACTTCCATATCTTTTGGATATGTGTTTGAAACTTTGACAACGACCTGAAGTATGAGAAACAATCTCATTGAAATGTCAGAACAAACATATACAGATTCCATCCTTACGCATAGTCATAGTGTTTATATAAAATCGGTTATACATACCGCCTTGCCTGAGGAACATTGGACCTTTATATCTTCTCCATAAACCTCGACAACTTCACCATCCATCCATGCCACCTTCGGATCTTCCACCCAAACAAACGAGCCAACTTTAACTGTAGAACAAGCCTGAACAACAACCACCAACAATCGAATACATATCATTTGGAAATATTAAAACTTCAAACTGTATGTGACAAAACATATATACAGGATTGAAAAAAACTCGTAATCGTTACAAAAAAAAAGGAGAGTACACAAACAGCATTCAATAGTCTAGTTGAGAGGCTTAATGTCCAAGAACTAGACCCCACAAAAAGAATTTAATCATAACCATGAAAGCAACACATGATAAAACCTTAAACACCATGTCAAATATTATAACAACAGAGCATAAATAAATGAAAGCCCAGAAGAAGCAGAATCTATTGAAATCGATATAACAAAACACTGGAAGAAAGTATCAAAAGAAGACCATTCAATTTGCACCAGCAGAAGTTACACATTTGCCGTTGGAACAAAAAAAATCAAAACTTTTGATAAAACAAAACGAAAGAAAAGCCCAAATGGAATTAAAACGTTGGTAAACCCAGAAATTAGAGTACCATTTTCACCGGAGATTTTAATCAAATCAGAAACCCAAATGATTCCTGTAGCAAGAAAGAATCATTCACTTGCTTGAGCTGGGGACGAGTTCTGTGTGATTCAGTGTGAATGCAAAGAATAGATTCTAAGGGAAGAGATTGTATCTTATAGAGTGAGGATATGTGAGAAAGCTTAACTTAAAAGCCTTTGAGCAAATTTGGAAAAACAATTGCTGGTGAAGAAATCATAAATCTTCCCTTTCTTTCTTTTTCACCTATTTTTTTCGGTTTTCTTTTAATTTCTTCTCTCTTTCTACTTCTGTGAATAAATTAGTCATCCAAAGTAAGTAATTAAAGGGTAATTTAGTGTTAATTAACAGTTAATTCCGAAAATACCCATTTTGCTTCTAACAAATTACTATCTTTTTTTTCTAGAAATTAAATAGGAAAATCCAAATTTTACAACAAGGCGAATAAATATCAATTTCTTTCGTTTTTTTCTCCCTCTTTTGCTTCTTTTACTTAAAGTTACCAACTTTTCCCTCTTACACACTAACTTATCAAATTATTCGATCTAAATTCTAAACTCTATGTGTAACGTCAGATTTACATAATTTTAACATTATATTTGATTAAACAAATTAGACATTTTTAAATGCTTTATTAGATGTGAAACGTTATCTATATCTTAAATGTTTAAATATATGTTTTAGTAAAATTATTAGTGGACCAATTAAATGATAACATGTGACTTAATACTAAGGAAATGTCAAAGGTTAGAAAAATTTTGTTTACAATAAAATGTATTATCATAATGGAAATTTCTCTTTAAATTAATTTATTTAGATCATTAAATTTTTAAGAATTTGTTCTAATCTATTCATGATTTAAGTAAAAAAAAACACTCAAGTTATTTTAAGATATGTGTTAATTATAGTGAAAATTAATTAATTTAAGATAAAGTTAACAAACATATGATGGTTATGAGGTGGTTGTTAATTTTATCTTGGATTACTTAATTTCTCTCTTATTAGCATTGGATTGAGTTATTTATTTGTTTATTTTAAAATAAATGTGCAGTTAATTTATTTTGTATTGATCTGACTTATATTTATTGATTAATAATTTCTTTAGAAATTTTGTTGATTTATATTATTGAATCATGTCTTCATAGCAAAATACATACATGTCTATTCATTTCCTATATTCATAAATACGTATCTTTTATAGTTTTTCCATCATAAATAAGTCTTTCTTATTTCATAAAATATATATTATTTTTCTCCACAGCTACTTAGAAAGTTAGAAACCCATACATTTTATTCGATTATAGAACAAGAGAAGATTAAACATCAGGTGCCAAAGTGTCTGGTTAAGGTGGTTTAACTTAAACCACTTGCCTACATAACCTTCCACGTTTTATATTTATGATATGTGCACGAAATTAGGAAAAATTATCACAACTGCTATAATAGTCAAGGCGTCAACTGCTATATATAATACTTATTTTTGTGGTCATGTGATCTTTTTGGCCTTTTCTAATTCGAAGACTGAAGAAAAAAGGTGTTGCTACACTTGTACGTTGTTAAATTTGCTAACTAACCATTAATAACAAAACATATTTATAAATTTGCCTATTCCACGTGTCGCCGTATTGACTATTGTCTGTTTACAATTGGCAGTTCTCTTAAATCAGAACATTATGCTTTAACGGTTCACCCGCCCGGACACAACTCGGTGTCATTAGCCTCGTCTAATGACGGATGGGGTCCACGCAATCAGCCAATTAAAGGTCTTTAAACGTTTTTTTTTTCCAATGCTTTAAAACAAATTAGGAATATTATAATAAAATATTCGATTTTAACCAAATCAACAGCAACCAACTCGAATTAAATTGTATTATAAATCCATTGGTTTCATATATTATCAAATCAAGCTAAAGTTTTATTTTTTAAACCTAAGTGATGTTGGTCGACCACTAAATTTGAATATGATAGTTGTTATCCGGTTCATGGATATCGAGATATTTATACCCTACCGGAAATCTCTGAATTGGAACATTCATATATCCCTTTGTATGATACTCAATAGTCGGTTATAAGTCGTATTGAATATGTGTGTTGTTGTTTGATTTTGGCGATTATGATTTTGAAACAAAGGTTTAACCATAGATCAAGGTATAGTAAAACCATAACAAAGGATATACGAGTGTTCCAAATCATTTTTGTTTGTGTTAATAACGAGGTTTTTACGTAATTTTCGAAGATTTCGACAAGTAGTACTTGAATTTTATAGGTTCATATATGGTCCTCAAAGTTGCGAAAGTTTTTAGAGTAGTCTCACCCTCATAAATCTATGAGAATTAATTCAGTAAGGTTTAGAATTGATTAAGGTAATTTCATGAGTTTACGTTCTTAGAGCCAATTATTTACATTTAATCAAAGCAGTCGTGTGTCCATTTGAGAGTGGTAGCATGATGTTTAAGGAGTGATTAGTTAACCAAATCAAGACTTGGATGCCAAGTCTTTAGGTGACCTTGTGTATGAGAGTTTGCTCTAGCTTATTAGTGTTGTTATTCATGTTCTTGACGTTCTTCATTCTCATCCCAAACCTTCGTCATCCTTTCCTCTTAGCTGAATATGCCATCTCCACTTCTATGTCAATTTACTTTGGTTCACCAGGAAACACCTTGTCAAATAATATAGTCACGATGTTCATCCAAAGATCCTTATAGCATTGTCATATGTGGCAAAGGTTGGCTACAAATTGGGTTGGTTAGAGTCAGAGAAGAAGAACAGAGTGACCATTGGTGAGGTTCGGAGAGGAAGGCAAGAGGTTTATGCCGCCAAAAATACGTCTCTTGTTCGTTGATGTTGTTTGATGTTCTCAAAAGTCAAAAGTGTCATTGATCCTAAAGTAAGTACTGATTCTCTTCCTTATGCTTCTACAGTTTAAACACGAGATATCTCTTAGACCCTAAATTTCAACTCTTCTATTTACAGCTCATCTGATTTAACATGTACTCTCTTTTATTCATCTACACTATTCCCTTCAAACAAAAAATATTGTACAAAATCAATATATCTGTTGAAGAAAAACATATGAAAGCTATGGTTTATAATATTTTAACCTGTAAATATAACCAATAGACACTAAAGTGAAAACTAAACCGTTTGATTTATCATAAACCGTAAAATCTTTGTGACACATGCAAGATGACAAGTTTCGTTCTTGTGGCCATGTTTATTGCTCAGTGTTGTTGAGATTCAAGAACAGATCGCCAAGTGTTGGTGTGTTCACGTGCGTGTTTGGTTTTTGTTTGTGCTTGTGTGTTGCGTTTTAATGTATTTAGTGTTTTTGTTTTTGTTGTTTGCATTTAGTATATGTGTTCGCGTTCGTGATTATAATTTATATTTGCTTCTATGTTTGTATTAGTATTAGCAGATAAAAGATGTGTTAGTTTTAATTGAAGTTTTTACCTAGTCCTAAACCAAACGATCCATCTAGAAACATATCTAAGTCAAATCTTAAATGAACACTTTGTAATCTATCAACAAACAGTTTTTGCAGTATCTCGATTTCCCTGTAATGAGTCAAGACAGAGAGAAGTTAAAACTTAAAGTGATTCACATGGAGATTGGTCTACTCTTTCAATGCAAGAGATAAACAAAACAAGAGTATTAATGTCAGGCCGAAGAGAAACTATACTTGCTTACCAATAGTGTTGAAGGCAACACCAAACTTGTTCAGCTAATCCTATTGTGAACCAAAAGTTACCACAAAACAAACTAAACTTTTCCTATAACATTATACAATTATTTTAAACCTGAGACACAGATCTAGTTCATGGTTTTATGAAGCTGAAAACACAAGCTAATTAATAACTCATAGCCAAATAGTTATCAGACTTTACCTGATCAAAAGAAAAAGTCAATCAATGGATCACAAACTCCAAAAAGGTAAGAATCATGTACCTGATCAAATCCTCGATTCCTCTGTTAAAAATTAGTCACTAAAAAGATATAGTTAGAACTTAGAACACAGTAAGACGAGCTGAGATCTATTTATTCTAAATTTTGCAAGTAATGTAAACGAAAAGAAAAAACACTACGTTGGTTTGATGTAATGTAAGAGAAGAAGAACCTACAAAAACAAGTAACAATCTAGTTAAAGATAAAAAACATACCTCTTCGAGAAGTCAAATTCTTGTAGTAGAGGCTTGATTATTGTGTTCAGATGATTAAGTACTTTATCATAAAGTCTCAATCAAGATATATGCAGAGGATTTGAAGTTCAAATAGAGAACTAAATATCCCAATCTTAGTATATCTTTAGACAAGTCTTATTAAGGAACATTTATTCCCTTACCAATATGCAGAATCTTGAATACTTTTATATCATGATGTCTTTATGCAGAAACTTGAGTTTCCCAATCTTGGGACATATTTTATAAGCCTTTTCAACTTTAGATTTAAGCAGAAGATTGATTCATGTTGACCCAGCTCAACAGATATACTATATGTGCAGAAACTTGAATTTTCCATTCTTATATGGTAATTGTACTAGTCTTTTCCATTATTATCTTGTCTCAACTCAACAAGATATAGAGTTTATGCATAATCTTGAATTTCTTAGCAGAGTATTGAATCTTAGCAGAGCATTGAATTAATGACTTTATGCATGAACTTTGAATCTCTCAATCTTGGGACATAATTAGACAAGCCTTTTCAAAGGCGGATCTAAGCAGAATTCTGAATTTATCAAGTTGTCCCAGCACAACAAGATATAAAGTTTATGTAAAAAGTTGATTTTTTTCAATCTTGGGACATATCATGTTGCCCCATTCCAGTCTAAAAATATAGAGATTATGCAGAAAATTGAATTTCTCCCAATCTTTGAACATCATTCGAACAACTTTCTTTCTTATTTTTATTCTTTGATCAAGGATTACGAACAACTTTCTTATTAAAGGAAAAGAGCCTTATTCGAGACTGGTGCAGAAGATTGAATATTGATCTTGCAGTCCCAAGCCTTGGAACATCATCCGAAAGTCTTGCGACATCTTTTAATGTAATATAATGCTATCCCAACTCAGCAATAACTATATTTTGTGCAGACACTTAAATTTTTGAAACCTCCATTTCAAGGCACCACTTAGAGGCATAAATATTCCCATTAATATGCAGAATGTTGAATAATTTATCTTGTTTTCCCAGTCCAACAAGAACTATCTTATGCAGAATCTTGATTTTTAAAAAACATTGAGACATCATTGAATGTCTTACTCATGTTGTCCTTGCCCAGCTCAAGAGTTCAAAATCTTGTTCTCCCATTAATATGCAGAATATTGAATACTTATCACACTGTCCCAGTTTAGCGAGATGTAGATTCTTATTAAAGAACATTGTTCCCTCCATCAGTATTCATAATATCAAAAACTATTATGTTGTCTCAGCCCAACAATATATCTTTTAGCAGAAAAATTGAATTTTCCCATCTCAGAACATCACTAAACCAGCCTTATTAAAGGATTTATTTTTTATTTTTACTCCAACAATATGCAGAATATTGAATATCATTATATCATGCTGTCCCAGCTCAGCTAGATCTAGAGTTTTGAGGACAATTGAATTTCCTTTGACACAAAGCAGAGATATTGAAGTTTATATCATAATGTCCCCAACAGAGATATATTGAAATTGCCAAGTCTTACTTAATTAGGGACACTTCAAGCATATAATGATTTAGTTTATGTGAAACTTGAATTTTCCAATCACGGGCACCACTTAAAGGTAAAAATATTCCCATCAATATGCCGAACGTTGAATTGTTTATTTTGTTATCCAGAAACTTGATCTTTGAATGTTGTTCTACTTCTACTCATGGTGTTCTTGCCTAGCTCAAGACCTCATGTTCTCCCATTAATATGCAGAATATTGAATGCTTCTCATGCTATCCCAGCTTAGCGAGTTTAAACAGACAATTGAATTTATCAACCGGGTATTATTAGAGATTAAGAATTTTTCTCTCCATCAATATGCAGAAATATTGAATACTAATCATGTTGTCCCAGCTCAACAAGAATATAATTTTAGCAGGCAAATTGAACTTCCCCAACCTCAGAACATCACTAAACAACTTTCTTATTAAAGGCAGAGAGCCTTATTAGAGAGACTGGTGCAGAAGATTGAATATTGTTCTTGCAGTCCCAACCCTTGGAATGGAACATCATCTGAACGACATCTTTAAATGTAATATAATGCTATCCCAACTCAGCAATATCTATATTCTCTGCAGACACTTACCTTTTTCCTACCTCCATTTCAAGGCATCACTTAGAGGCATAAATATTCCCATCAATATGCAGAATGTTGAATGGTTTATCTTATTGTCCCAGTCAAACAACATGTTGTCCTTGCTCAGCTCAATAGTTCAAAGGCTACTCTCCCATTAATATGCATTGCGTAGTACTTATCACGCTTTCCCAGCTTAGCGAGATGTAGAGTCTTATTAAAGAACATTGTTCCCTCCATCACTGTTATCTCTTATTATAGAATATCAAAAATCATTATCTTGTCCCAGCCCAACAAGATAGAATTTTAGCAGACACTGAAGTTTCCCAACCTTAAAAGTTAGAACATTATTAAACCAGCCTTATCATTCTTTCCCAGCCCAACAATCTATTTTTTAGCAGAAATTGAATTTTACCATCTCAAAACATCACTAAACCAGTCTTATATAAAAGGACTTTTTTTTTTGTTTAACTCCAACAATATACAGAATCATGAATATTATATCATGCTGTCCAGCTCAGCTATATCTTAATGTCCCCAGCAGACAATTGAATTTCCTAGGATACAAAGCAGAGATATTGAAGTTTATATCTTAATGTCCCCAGCAAAGATATTGAATTATTTATTCTTTGGGACAAATGTGACAAGCATATGTTTTTGCTTTTGTTAGGCAACATCGGACTACCAGACCATACGAGACAATTTTCCCCAGTTAGAAACCGGACAAGCAACAATTATGTGTTGTAGTTCTTTCTTTTGGGTTTTAAGAAATCTAAAAGCTTTTAAACAAATTAAGAAAACAGAATTTTGAAAAATCGATAAGAGTTATAAAACCTTAAGATGTAAAGAGGGCTTTTTGGGTTAGCAAAACCGAAAATTAAAAAGGAGATTTTGAATCTGAGAAACAAAAATTATAACCTTGAAAACACAGATCCAAAAACTACTTTTGATTTGAAACAACAAACGTAAAATCCTTAAAGAGTAAACAAACTAAACTTGAAAACAGAATTTTGAAAACCCGATAAGAGTTACAAAACCCTAAGATGTAAAGAGGGCTTTTTTTGGTTTGCAAAAATTGAAAATCAATCCAAGTTAAGAATTTATAAAGGAGATTTTGAATCTGAGAAACGAAAAATATAACCTTGAAAACACAGATCCAAAAACGGTTTTTGATTTGAAGTAACAAACGCAAAATTTTATAAGAGTAAACAATTTTGAAATTGAAATCTCAAAACGTAAGATTCGCGATTGAAATTTTAATCTGAAAAATAAAAGAGGTTTGAAATCTATGAAAAAATACAATCGCGAAAGTAAAACTAAAACCCCTCAAAATCGATGAAAACAAATATCAAAAGAGGGCTTTTTGATTTGCAAAACCAGAAATAAACAAAAACCCTAAATTGAAACAACAACAGTAAATCTTAACAAGTTTTAAAAGAAAATATGTGGTGATGATGATGGCGTTTGAAAAAAACTCTGAATCGCTCTTCTCCAGAGAAAGAAAAAAAAAAACGAAGTGTGAGAAGAAAATTAGAACCATCCGCAACATGTTACTAAATAATATATATACTGCTGGCAAAGAATATTTAGTGACCGTTAGGAAACAAACAGCTGGCAAATTAACGACCGTTAGAAAGATGCTAATTAACAATTTGACATTCTCTAAACCCAAGACCCAAAAATACAAATCAAAATACATTTTGAATTTCTTGTGCTCTACACCTTGCTTGCTTCTGCTTTGATAATTAAGGGACCAATCCATGTCTTTACTTTCTAAATTAATCGTAAGAGAACATTACTTTTGAGTTTTGATAAAACAGCTTGATTAAGTATTTAAGTGAATTGTACCTATATGAAATTCCCTTCGCAGAAAATACTCAATTCTTATTCTATTTCAATTCCATTCACCAGCGAATGAATCTCCCAAGCCAGAAGTTTATTTAACCAAAAAAATCAGACGACTAGTTAGTAGATACTAAACAACCATAACCAAAAGCCAAAATTCATAGAGCCAAAGTCGAAACTTATAAATTAATTAGGTAACTACTAACTTCACTAAAGTAAAATAAAATAAATGTTTTTTGGTGGGGGAGGAAAAGGCTAGAGATAAATAAATACAGACGTCCTTAAAGATACAACCCTCCCTGTGCTTTTGCATCCTCGCAAAACACAAACAATTAATCTATTTGAGGCAAAACAAAACAAAACAAAAAGCTCCTAAAACAAATCAAACCGGAGAGTCTTTACTCAGACGAACTGAACCAAACCGGATTAAACCAAATCTAACCATGAAAGCTCTAGAGTGGTGAACCTTTTTTAGTTTCTTTTACCCTTTTCTTCACTGTACATGTTCTCGTTTCTCAGAACCAGTCGCCATTGCCGGACCAGACATATCTAGACGATGACGGTCCACCGTGTTCGCTCATGCTTCCTCTCAATCTAAAGAAATTTCTTCTACTACGCATGGGTCGTAATGGACCCGATCTGTTTGGTAGAATAAGGCCTCCTTCTCTTGGAATGCTAGAGGCAGAATGAGGCCGGTTCTCCATGTCCTCCAGCGGTCCTGAGCTATATTCCATCGTTATGAACGAAGAAGCTTGACCATATCTTAACCGAGGTGTCATATTCCACCAGCTGCTATCCGAGGGAGCCAGATCACCTTTGAAGTCTGCAGAGTCTGGTACTGATGAGTCCTTTTGGCTACAATAGTCACCACAGGTCTCATCTGCATCGTTGTAAATAAGTTTCAGTGCCTGAACAACTTCACCCATGAACGGTCTGTGTGAGACCTCTTGGTGGACGCACATGGAGGCAATCGCAGCCACTTTAGCCATGTCATCAAAGTCATAGGTTCCAGCCAATGCCGGGTCAACCAGTTGCTCCAGGCCCTCTCTGTTGGCTAGTAAGGGTCTCGCCCATGTCACAAGGTTTTCTTCTCCCGAAGGTTGAGACATGTCTACCGGTCTTCTACCAGTGAGAAGCTCAAGTAGAACCACACCGTAACTGTAGACATCGCTTTTAACCAGGAGATGCCCTGTCATTGCATACTCAGGAGCAACGTACCTGCAATATCCGGAATGATCACTGTAAGTTCGCCATTTAACCAGCGTGTCTGTATTCATGCTATTAGCATGAGATCGGTTTTTCAAAATAAGACAAGTAGAAAGAAATTTTACCCAAAGGTCCCCATTACTCGAGTGGAAATATGTTGACTTCCTTCGGTTGCTTCTCTCGCCAGTCCAAAGTCTGAGACTTTTGGGGTAAAGTCATCTTCTAGGAGAACATTGCTGGCCTTGAAATCACGGTGGATTACGCGGGGATTTGAATCTTCATGGAGATAAGCCAGTCCTCTTGCTGCTCCAAGTGCAATCTTCAATCGGGCATCCCAATCAAGCGTTCCTTCTGCTTTGTTAAAAAACCAGGTTTTAGATGGTGATGTAACGAGAAGTGATTAATTTAATTGAGAAATATTGTTACTAAAAGTGCAGATAATAGATTATGTCACCGTGCAAGTGGGACTCGACACTCCCATTGTGGACCAGCTCATAAATCAAGCAACGTGTACGGCCTTCGATGCATATTCCAATCAGTTTCACAAGATTGCGGTGGTGCAAACGGCTTAACATCTCAACTTCTGCAATAAATTCACGGTCTCGATTCTGATTGTCCCTAGTTAGCAGCTTCACTGCAACCTCAGTTCCATCTTCCATGCTCCCCTGATAAACACGACCAAATCCACCCTCGCCTAAAACCCTCTTAGCACTGAATTTATCAGTTGCCTTCTCTAGCTCAGAAAGTGTGAAGGACTTAACGGATAAAGCACATGTGGCCATGGAAGACATCAAAGAATCCGATCCCGAGCTTCTGGCGCTACTAGAAAACATAGATCCAGCACCTGGAAGACGTGTAGAGATTCAGAAAGATTCAGAAATAGATTCACACAGGAACTGCACCCTGTCTATTAAAGTTACAAAAACGAGGATCTATTACAAAGTCAGAGGGAAAAAATTACCCGGCCTTTTGTTAATAGCTGGAGCCAATGCTGGGCCAATAGCATTAGATGACTTCCCAATATTCTTCCATTTCACGATTATGGATATAGCTCCAACCAAAACAAGAATGAGCACGAAACCTGACAAGGCAATTATTGCAATCGTTCTAAAACCTATTCCCTGGCTTTTGTTGGCAAAGTTTGCAGTAAGTGGAAGCCCTCCAGTACTTGCACTTGGAGCATCTCCCGGAAAATCTCCATATGGCGAAGGAATTCCTGAAGCGAGGTTACCAAATTTTACAATGAATGAAAACAAAAAGAAGAAACTTGCATCAGAAAGAAATTAGTTTACCTGAATAGCTTATATGTGTAACCTCATAATCACCAAAAACAGTCTCATTTAAAGGCACTTTCTTGTGCCGGAACCTCTGATAAATGAGTGTTGCAGTAGTGTTGTCAAACTTTTCCCCAAGTGGAACAAGGTTAATATCCACCACTGTTTTCCCTTGATTTTCAGTGTCAGCACTGGCACCCATTATTTTCACTTGGCTTTGTTCCAAGTATGTTCCAGCAGCAACCTCAATTTCTAACTCGTTGGTCACAGGGAAAATAGAAAAAGGTGCAACACTAAGTAGAAGCTGAACTTTCATGGGGAAAACACAACCACAAGGTGAACCAAAGGGAGTTGAAGTGAGAGGCTCCACACACGTCTGCTGACAGTCTATAAAAAAGGAAAAGCAAGAAACACACAGGAAAGAAAAGTTACTACACTTGATCTATCAACTAAATTCTGAAGCACTAACACTAGGCCTAAAAGATTATAGGACGCAGAATAATCAACAATAAGCACAAAGATTACCACGTGACGAAGGTGAAACAGCAATCGGATTGCGTCTTAAATGCCAGCGACGATGATGGTGATGACCCTTGTGCCTTAGTAGTGGAATGCGGCTTGGGTTGGGGGAAGAAACTGAAAATGGAAAAGAAAAGGATCATGAAGTACTCCTAGACAGAAACATAACTACCCTATGTGACAAAAGAGTGTTCCCTAGCTGACCTGGTGAAGGTGCAGGAGCAAATAATGGATTAAGATGAGGATGAAAAAAATGCATTTGATGCGATTTTGTTCGAGTAAATGGCAATCTCATTGGAAAGACCCGAGCTGCAAAATGATAGAGTAAGCTGATAAGTCATCCACAGACAAAATTACTTTCTATACATGTCAAATATTCATAGTAGCAAACACTTCCGAAAGAGTAGAATGTTTCTAAAAGTATCCATACTGCATCATCTCTTGGGAATGAAAGCATCAAATGCTCACATTAAGGAATAAATAGCCTAGCAAAATTGATACTTCATCAAGATACTCAGAAAAGAGAAACTAAGCTCATTGTGCCTTTTTTGATGAGCTATTTAAAGTTGGATGCCAAATAAGGCACAAAACGTGGGAATGCATCGTCACTCTCACGCTTCACAACCACAGATTCCAAACTTAATGAATCCAAATCGTATAACTAAACCCTTTTTTGCTTACTTTATACATAATAAAGTTAGCTTAAAATATATCCAATAAACAATTCTAAATATAGTCACCAGCTAATCTTGAGCTGTCAAGTAACAAAACTTAGCTTAGGTTAAATTTTTTCCTATCTCAATCGCTTCCTAAATTTGTTCACCAATCCAAAAGGGAAAAAGAATCTGTTAACAAGTTCATACCAAAGCATATTGGAAACGAGCCAAGAGAATGAAGAAGAAGAATCAATAGCAGAAGCATCGGAAAGTCCCGCATCTTATCTCACACCAAACAATACTCAAAAACCACCATTAGTCAGCAACGGAGATACCGAACACTCACAGCCTCGCCGGAAACTCTCCGTCGGTCAAAACGGTTCTCTAGAATCAAACGTCGAATCATAACTTCCTTAAAGCTTCACAGACATTGATTTCTCATCCTCCCAAAAAAATCAAAAACCCTAGGGTTAGACAAAAGCGAGTGGGTTTAAACGCGATTTTCACAGATCCACAAAATGCGGCTCGAGATCTGTACAGAGCTGGAAGCAGAGACGAACGTGTGTAGCGTACGAGTAAGGTTGAAGATACAGAGAACGAGAGCTTCTCCGGCGAAGGTAACAGAGTGATAAAGAGAGAGAAGAGAGTAAAGTGAATTCGAAGC
Source organism: Cardamine occulta (assembly GCA_028015245.1). NCBI lineage: Eukaryota > Viridiplantae > Streptophyta > Magnoliopsida > Brassicales > Brassicaceae > Cardamine > Cardamine occulta. The sequence goes on from CM051377.1 coordinate 376,844, forward strand.
TGAAGCGAAGAGAAAGAGAAAAGGAGAGAAGAGAATTTAATGCTGATGGTGGGAAGGGGCGTAGGGTAGTGTGTTGCCGTAGTGAGACTGCTTTCGGAGAAAAAAAAAAAAAAAAAAAAAAAACGATGATGATGCTTAAGTAAACACGAACGCGCTCTCTTATGCGCGTGGTGTCTACGGTCCTCGAAACGACAAAACTGGTAGCCGTTTGCCACCGTCACATCGTCAAAACCGTTTCTTTTTTGGGCGTTAGTCGGAACTTTCGAGCCTTATTGGGCTAAAATCACTCATATATGGGCCTTACTGGAAGTTTGCAAACCCGGACATAATTTTTGGTTCTATAAACTTGTAATAGCCTTGTTTGAGAGTTTTAAAGTGGTTTTTAGTTTTTAGATTTTGGTTTTTAGTCTTTGTTTTTTGAGTTTTTTTTATTTATGATTTTTGGTGTAGATTTTAGTTTTTCAAAAAATTAAATGGTAACATTTTTAGTTTATATATATATATATATATTATATTTTTATGTTTTCTATTTTAATTTTTAATTTTGGTTATATGTGTTGAAAATTACTAAAACAATGATATTAAATTTTAATAATCAAATAAGAACTTATAAAATTTCATAACACCAAAAAAATACTGAAAAATATACATAGGTTTAGTTTACTCTTTTATAGAAAAAAAAGAAATGATATTTAGATAATTAGATTTATTGATTAATAAAAATAAAAATAAAAATAAAATAGTTATAGCAAATCTTGTAAAACCCCGATAGAATATGGTTTTAGTTTTAATGAATTAGTAAACAACAGTTTAAAAAAAAAAACTGACGCTACTAAGATAATTTTAGGAAAAAAAAACAAATATATCACAACAAACTCTCTTAATAATTAGTAAAAGTAAGATTTTGGTTTTTCTTTAAAAATGAGCAAAAACCATCAAAAACTAGTTTCTCTGTTTTCTAGGAAATCCATTTTTTCAAAATCATGAATGGCTTTAAACTTCATTTTTAGAAAATCTAAAGCCAAAAACCATTCCAAAAACTATTGCCATTCAAGACCCAAATCTAACTAAAAGAAAGTTTTTTTTTTTTCATTTTCCAAAATTATGTTTCATCTTATGTGAACTGTTTGGTTTTATATTACTTTTTCCACTTTTCCCAAAGTTACTAAAATATATTTAGGAAAAAATTTAAGAAGACTTCATCAGTTATTTCAGTTGTAAAATATTAGAAAGATTAACTAAAAACAAGTTATGGTATTGCCGTTTGACTTTATAAACTAGGAAACCAAGCAAAAAGTCTCCTAAGTTTCTTTTTCTTTTGCCGACAAATCTATCTAAGCATCCTTTTGGATTTAGTTTTGCTAAAGTATATTTTATACGTTATATTAATGGAAATAATACCACGAAAAAAATCATTCTCAAAAATATTACATTTTTCATATTCTTTTCAAATTACTAATTCATTACTATATATTTAGGGAAATTTCCTAATTTTGTAAGACTCCATCAGTTATTTCAATTGTCGAAAGTCTTTCTAAAGATTTACTGAAAACAAGTTATGGTATTTTTGCAAAACATAGTAACAGCTAATAAATAATATACACAACCACAATCGTAACTCAAAGCATCTACTCTCACTCTATACACCATACAATCAATTAAGAAAGTAACTTACGAACGAAGATACAAATAAGATGTTTCAATTATTCAAGAAGGTTTCGAAATCGAATGTCAACGTAGCAGCATAGTCTTCACTTACTGGCTCAGGAAACGGACTAACCGGGCCGGGTTGGTTAGAATTGTCAATTAGCCAGTTCTCAAGCTCCGATAGTTTGGCCTCCAAGACGTTTTCATTAGTTCCTGGTTGCTGTTGAACCGTCTCTGCTTGCGAGACGGCAGCAGTAAGAAGAGTTGCGGACGGAGCAAACAAATCCACATTTGTCTGAAACTGCCAATTTCCACTACCACTTATGGCCTGGTCTGAATATCTATTGTAAACATTGCTCTGAGAACCCGGCACCACTGAGCAATGATCAGTAACATTGGGCTGATAATTGCGTTGTTCAGTGTACAATTCCGAGTTTACTGTCGATGCCATGATGACAGGGCTATGGTGGGTGGATTGTGAAACTTGAGCACTGTTGTATAGACCAATCCCGATGTTGTTACCAGTTGCCGCAGAAGAGGCTACTCGGGATCTTGGGCTTTTTAACATAAAAGGACTTCTAACCTTTTGGATCCCACTGTTGCGAACACGGTTCAATGACTGCACCGGTTGACTCTGCAACCCTTGATTGTGAGGAGTCGATTGCCTGGTTCTATACCTAGCTCTGCTGTTTGATGGATTAACAACACCGGTAGATGATGAGCAAGGCCGGATCCCAAGCTGGTTCCGAGGCAAAGTGTTTTGGGAAACCCGTATGACATTTTGAGTAGGTTTGGAAGATGGTACAGTAGGCATAATTCCTGTCCTGAAGTATTCGCGTTGATTCTTCCATATCTTCTCTTTATCATTAGCATGACAATGATCTACGCCGGAGACACCCATACACCAGTACGGACATGGAGCGCGGATATCACACACATAACAATGACACTTGAAAGTGAAGCAAAAGATAAATAATTAGTCGGGAAAAAGAATCCATTAAAGCTCTGTAGAGAAAATGGAAACTTAAGATGCTTACCATGTCACAGTACTTGTCATGTGATGTTGAATTGAATGAGTACTTAGCACACGAATGTCGAGGATGAGGGAAATCTCTACATGCTATCTACAAAAACAAATATTTTTGGCTTTTAAACATTAGAAACTTAGTGAACAAACACCTGCATAAAGATCAAAAACAGTTCAATAATAACACTGATTAGTATAAAATTACACAAAACCATTCCTAAATCAGACAAGGTCTTCAAATTTCTTATACTCATGGAATTACAAATCCTCATAGCTAAACAAGATCACTGAGACAATAATGGACAAAAATAATTGAAGCCAGAAAATGAGAAGGTCAAGTGAAACATACCTCACCCTTTTGGCCCACTACAAGCACTTCATCATCATCATTATCATCAATCTTAGCTAATTTATCACTATCATCAAATGCAGCAGTCTTCGTCGTCTTGTCGGGATCCCCATCCAAAATCACACAATCATCATCATCATCATCGTCTAAAGATTGATTTGATGAATTTGGTTTCCGATACTGAGATTCTACACCGCCTTTAACCTCAGAGAGCACCTCGACAACATCGGTACTGTCAGACTTCTCATCGACGGCTTCCATAACATCGTTAAGCCAATTGAAGTAGTCCATATCTACCCGTGTATCGATCTCTTCCTCGTCTGAACTAAGTTCGATAACAGCAACATGATTTCGCGAACCCATCGACGATCTCTTCAAATTAACCCGAAGCGATTTCGAAGTAGAACACATGACCACAATGCATGTGCGCACATTATAATTCAGTAAATTGATCGAATTCTAAGACTTAGACTAGCCGGGAAAATTGGAGGCCATGAGAAGCATTAGAAATGGAAACTTCGAGCAAAGAAATTAGGGTTTGGAGAAAGTAGAAAATGAATGAGAAAACGCCCATCGATTCTAACAGACCATAGGTGTGAGGTCAGTAAAGCATCAGGGGTAAATATGTCTTTTCATGTTTCATTAATTGGGCCACGCCTAATTTGTTTTGTAGTCTCCTGCTAGTCCGGCCCAATCAATTGATATTGTTTGGAACAACTCTGAAAGAGCGTGCAATATTTGTTCAAATCTATCTGATTGCTACAAACACAAAAACAATAATTCTACATGATTGCTACAACTTTAAATACAATTAGATTTTTTTTTTTAAAAAAACCATAATTCTCTTGAGGAATAAGTTTCACAAGGATTCCAAGAAAAAACAAAAATTCCTACATATATTTTTCCTCAAAATGTAGAATTACATACACCCACAATATTTATTTTCTATAGATTTCACAGAAAATTATTTTTGTTTGCTTCCAAATTGTTAGGGAAATTAATGATTTGCCGATCATGAAGAAAAATTGTCGATCATGAAGAAAAATGAAAGGAATTAGGTGTGAAATTTTTCAGAAAAGGTTTTAGGATTTTTAAGATTTTAAAACCATTAAAATCTAATTAAGTAAGATATGGTTTTAAAGACTTTACTATATTTAAAAATCTTCAGTTATTTTTGCGAATCAGCCCTTAAGAAAACCAGACCTCGTACGTAACCAATGCAAGATGCCCAAAATTGACATGGTCTAATTAATAACATTAAAAGAAGGAACTCAACAGATATCGTATATCAATATATAATTCATAACAAAATACAAAAAGACAAAAATCGAATTACGATGGGGGCTAAATGATCATTTCATATCATTTTTTTTATCCTTTGTTGAATAATAAGTTAACAATCGTCGAAAAAGAAAGAATTTAATAACTGTACGCCCCTCCCTAGTTATATATATTCCACACGTCTGCCTCCTTCACTACGTACAACCAATCTCTCTTTCCTCTCTCTCCCGGTTTTTCAAATTTTATTTGTTTCTTCTTTGAGAAGTTTTCCATCGCAATGTCGAATCGTGGTGGTAACGGCGGCGGAGGTCGTGGCAGCGGAGGGCATCGCTCTGACAAGAGATAGGAGCAGTTGTCTGGTGAGAGTTCGTTACCGGGATCGCAAAGCTCTGGTGGCCATGGATACTCGGCTTCGGGTGGGAGAAGCCACAGAGGGCGTCGCTCTGACCAGAAACAGGATCAGTCATCTGGTGAGAGTATAAAACGAATGAAATATATTTTAAATTGTTGGGTTGTAGATAATATTTTTTTTAATAGACTCACAATATTTCTTATCTATAAATTTCAAAACTAACTTTTTTTTTGTCTGATGTCCCTCAGACGCATCGTAACAAATTATATGCAATTGATATCCTCGAAAGTGTGAGAGAGTTTATGACGAGTAATAGTTTTGTCAAAGATATATTGTCCACATGCGTCATTCAGAAAATTTTGAAGAGTTTGAGATTTTAATCCAGACTTAAGGCCTTGATTGTTTATAGTTTTTGAAACAGATTTTTGAAAATCTAATTTCATCCATTCAAGATTTTACAAAAGTAGATTCTCTTAAAGTTAAGAAAACTACTTTTTTAATGGTTTCTCTAATTTTCAAAGAAAAACTAAAAACCACAATAAACTTGTTTCTCCCTTCAAATCTAATTTCATCCATTCAAGATTTTACAAAAGTAGTAGATTCTCTTAAAGTTAAGAAAACTACTTTTTTAATGGTTTCTCTAATTTTCAAAGAAAAATCAAAAACCACAAAAAACTTGTTTCTTTCTTCAAATCTAATTTCATCCATTCAAGATTTTACAAAAGTAGATTCTCTTAAAGTTAAAAAAACTACTTTTTTAATGGTTTCTCTAATTTTCAAAGAAAAACCAAAAACCACAATAAACTTGTTTCTCCCTTTAAATCTAAACCAAAAATCAAAAAGTAAAATCAAAAATCAAAAACTAAAAGTCAACCGTGATTATGTCATATGATTGTTTCCCAGGCTATAGTTCCTACAATAGACCAATAAGTAGTTTTTAACTAATAATTTTAAATATTCAAAAATCTCCTTAATTTTATTAGGTTCTAAATAATTTAATAAAACTATTATCAAACTTAAAATATTTTTATCATTTTCATAATATTTACATTCTGCAAGTCATAGAGTGTCAAACAACTGTACAACATTGTGTTGTTATCACATGGTCCACTGCTATATTGGTCGATGGAAAGATGATAGAATTCTGGAAAACCCATGCTTCCCGGAGGAGCGAAAAAGAAGTGGCAGAGTTTGGTAAATTAGCTTGTCGAATGGGGTCTAATCAGAGAAACAGTTGAGTTTAAGGTAATTTTATATTTTCTTTAAAATACTCAATTAAGTTTTACTAATTTCAAAACTTAAAAATTTATACAAATTTTGGTCATATAATTGCAGTGAAGGATCACAAGTAAGTTTAATTCAATTACCTTCTTCTTTTAATTCTATTGAAATGTTCTTATCGTTATTGTTCTTTTATTTATCCTCACAAGCATTTGTTGATCAAGAATTTGTTATAGCCTTTTAGCCAAAACCAAAATTAAATGTGTTTGAACTAGAATGATTTAATTTAAAGGTGGATGATCTATCCAGTACCGTGAAAACGAGGACAAAATACGGAAAATATTTTATATTGATCATTTGCAGGATCTGTAAATAAATTTTTCTAGCTCCCTGAAAAGTACACCGGACGTTGGAGTAAAGCAAGGTCCATGACTCAAAAAAAGGCGAGGGACCGACAAATGGTGGTGGTTGGAATGTTTCAAATGGTATCAAAACTAAACCCATATGAGTATGAACCCGACTTGAATTGTGTTGAGGAGTCCTATAAAGAGGCTTAATTAGGCATTTTCATCAAACATGTCAGTAAAGCATCAAGAGTAAATATATCATTTACATGTTTCATTACGTGGGCCACGCGCAATTTGTTTTGTAGTCAGCCCAATTACACTTGTTTTGTAGATAGTCCAATAACAAAATATTGTTTGGAACAACTCTGATTGAGCATGCAATATTATTTCAAAATGTATACCTGATTGCTAAAAATTTAGTATTCTTTTGGAAAATGCAATAATTATACATGATTGCTAAAACTTCTTGAGATATAAGTGATTAAGTTCCACTAGGAGTCCATGAAAGGAACAAAATTTCTTAGAAGGATTTTTTCCTCAAAACCTAGAAATCCAGAGATCCACATTGTTTTATCTTAATAGTTTTTGCAGCAAATTGTTTTGTTTTGCTTGAGAAAACAATTTGTTAGGAAAATTAGTAATTTGTTGTAAGGACTGTATAAAACGAATTAATATTTTTTGTAAGAAATACAATTCCCAAGACCAAAGTGGTCTGCAAAGAGCATGTGCGACCTCGGGCTCCTTCACGGTATAAATGCCTCAGCTTCCGCATCTCCTATAATATGCACCGTTTAGCGTTATGTGCACGTTCTAACAACATTTCAAATTTGCATATTTACATAAACATCAAACTGTCAATTTTTTTGTTGAAATAATATAGCTGGTGGAATTTTTACTAGTATGCTAAAACTTATGGATTTCGTAACACCATATGCGGGCATTCCGATTTATGGTTTGATGCTAATTTGTTTTTTGTTTTGGTTTTATAGAAAATAAGTGCCCAAATCTCAGACATCAAGCAATGGAATCGAGTTGGGTTTCTGGCGGGCTCATACCGGCAAATTAACTAAAGTACGGTTCGGTTTTCTTTAATTTATGGTTTAACGATTTTATTAAAATTAAAAACATAATTAATTCGGTTCAGTTTAGTTTCACTACGATTTTTGTAAAAATTCAACCATATAAAAATGTTGAACTATAATACTATAATTGATCAGAGACTTAGAAGTCACATTGTTCCTCTAATTAGAAAGATCATGCGATACACGTATGCATGCATCAGTTCAAACACAAAACAGAAAATCCTAACATATTCAATCGTATTTTTAGAACTTAAAATTGATTCCAGTGAAAACTTAAAGAACATAAAGTCAAACTTAATGATACATTTTGAAAAAATAATTAATTAAAACTTTTTAATAAAAAGTAAATGAATGATACAAAGTCAAAACTCAAAACCTTAAATTATATATATAATATGTATAAATAGGTTATTTTGTTTCTTATTTTTTTGTTAATTTTTTTTTCAACCGTTTTCTAAAAATTTTAAGATATATATATTTTTATTTTCTTAAACTAGTTAACCTAAATACTTATTTAAAATAAATCGAATGGTTTTATGGTTTTAAACTAAACTAAACCAAAATAAATTTATAATAGTAATCGAACGGATTTTAAAGTAAAACTAAAAGCAAATCAAATTACTAATTACGGTTTATTTCAGCTAGTTTTTCTAATTACGGTTATTTTGTCTACCCTTAAAATTGACTAAAATCGTCAATATTTAATAGCTGTTTCAAATTTCATGATCTTGATAAGTTTCTATATTCAGGTCAAAGGGATCTCGTCACAGTCAAATCCAACGGCTGAGGTCGAAGGAAGAATGTAGCGCGTGAGAGAGACATTCAACGGTTGGGGTTCGGTAAATCGCCATCGCACGCTCGAAGTCAATTCCACTTTTCAAACTTTACAAGCTAGCACCTCGAACTACTAGATTTTTTCATGAATAGGAGATGAAATTTATATTATCTTAATTTTGCCCAAAACTTTAACAGCGTCAATGAATTTACGCCTCACACAATACTTTATGCTAGGATCATTTCACGTATTAACCCTAATATTGTCGACATTGACATTTTTTTTCCTGATATTGATTGCCGACATATATGTTCGTACTTTAATAGATACAATAGAATTCGTTTACTATTCTCTTCGTAATTAGAATATCTTTGACATTCCTTTTATATCTTTAGAATAATCGTCTTGATGATGTATAGTGGTTTCTACAAATTTAGATATCTGATCCGAAACAAATTATTAATTACTAAAAGTGTGTACTGTGCTATATATATATAGAATTAATCAGGTAAATCGATATCTCTCTTAATCAAGAACTTCGATATTATTATTAGGTCCATGAAATTCTAGAACCAAAGATATAATGGCATGTGTTAGATCTGGTCTAAGAACATCAACCCTGTCTTTAATTATATATCCGGATCATTTTATCCTCTATCAGAAACATGCATGTACGATTGATCGTGGACCGTGTTAATAAGACACCTGGCTTTCGTATTGTTTCAGGAGATGTACTGCATTTTTTTTTCTTTTCTTTTTTGATAAAGGGTATTCAATTGAAAAACTTGGGGAAGTGATACATCATGGGAAAAATACAAACATAAGAGAAACATTAGATGGAATAAAAAAAAAAATATTAAAAGGATATGATTTACTTAATGAGAAGAACCAAACACCAAGAAGCACCCTACCACTCACACAAACAACCGATAGACGACGATATCGGTAGAAAAGCCTCAAACCGTACTATCTTAGAGGGTGGGAAACCACAATGCCGATAGGTTACCAATCCGGAAAAGAGGGCCAACCGAGAAACACGTAACCATCTTTCGACCGCGATTGAAAGCGAGAAGCGAGACGGCACAACCAAGGGATGAACAATCATCACCAAGCAAGCCGAGAGACAGAGGAAGACCAAAGCTGAGAAGTCCTTTACATGGATGGAGTGATTGCCGAGTAAGAGACACATATTTTGGTCATTAAATTCAAAACTATTGGTGATATAAAAAAGAAAAAATATCTTGAGTCATAATGTTTGAGTAATAATATAGAGACACATATTTTGGTCATTAAATTCAAAACTATATTATGTCTAATAATATTTAGGTCATATTTTGTTCGTGGTGTTAAATCGATCAAGAAATGCTACTTATTTTGAGTTCTTCATTTCATTTACTAAAATGTTAATAAAATTTTCAATCGTCCCTAATAAAGCACTTTATATTGTCTATTTCAGAATCCTATGTGTTCTCATATAATAACCATCATAGATATAGATAACAGATCATGGACCCAAATAAATCTAGATTTTTAATATAGAAATTTTGTATTGACAATAATTTTTTTTTTTGCAAATATTCTCATTAATCAAAGATAAAAGAATACATATGTGTCTAAAGAGAAGAGCTCAAAAGCTCAAAGAAAAATTCATATGGAAAACCACCAAATTATAAATTAGACTTAGGTATCATGTTGTATTTTTGCTTGACTCGACAATGATAAGTTCATTTAGCCATGAAAGTTCTTTAGGAGGAAATATATCCACATACACTAGTATGTGCTATGTCAATAAATCAATTATCCTAAGATTTTTAAAAGGAAAGTAAAACATATATCTAGATCTTCGAACCAATGAACTTGAACCTGATGACTGGTGAGGAGAAAAAAAAAACGGTGGAAAAGAAAGAGACCTTCAAATAGATCTAGGACTGGAGCTTTGAAGACGAAGTGTTTGCAAAATATTTGCACTATTGATCGTAGATCCGGCGCCTCAAACTTTATACCCACCAAAATTCCAGAGAATTCTAGAAGTTTTCTCTCTATTGGTGATTAGATCAATTCAACAAAACATCAGATTCAACCCATAGAAAAACAAGAAAAGATTACAAATAATTAAAAAGACAAGAGATAAGAGAGAAAACCCGACTCCGACGCTGAAAAAGTCGTTAGAGTCGGTCATCATAAATCAGAGACGACTGCTTTTTTAGAGAGAGCGATTAGGGTTTTTTCATATTGACATTAATTATTATGAATTAAAGAAAGAAATGTTGACCAAGAGTTTCTTTTTAAATAAAAATTATATATATATATTTTTTGTTTAATTTGGATATTAGATTATGAATGTTATCACATTTTCACTTATCTCATTGGAATATTTTCCCATTTGCACAAAAAAAAATTAAAGAAATAAATTTTGACCAAGAGTTTTAGGTTTTTGAAATAAAGTTATAGATTTTTTGTTTAATTTGGATATTAGGTTATGAATGTTATCACATTTTCACTTATCTCATTGGAATATTTTCCCATATTAAAAATATGTCCATTCAAAAACATTTAACATAACATTGAAAGTAACATAATGGAGAAAATAGTAACATATAGCCACATACCATTTTTGAAAATTTAAAGAAATAATCCGCAAAAGAAAATGATTTAAATGTGTACACAAGAGTAATAGATTTTTTTTTAATTGTGTGAGAATTAGAGTTATTTCGTTTAAATAAAACAAAACGAGTCAAAGTAATGAATAAGTTTGGGTGTTGCTTATAACATGAAGGCCACGTTTAGTAGAGTGAGTTAAAGAAAAACGTGAGGGGTAAAAGACATAAAGTTAACACCTGAGCTGTTATTTTCCTGGTCTCAAGTATAAGCTCCCCTTTTTCGTAAAGTTCTATTTTTAGTACAAACTTTATTTATCTTTCTTTTTCGCCCCCACAGAGAAAAAGGGAAAAATAAGATACAATTTCACTTTTGTTGTTCATTAATCTCTTCCCCCTCAATCCTCTCACCGCGCATTCATTTCGTTCCCTCCATAATTCAATCTTCCGTTACAAGTTTTTTTTTTTTTTTTTGGATTTTCATGTTTTGAATTTTCCTTAAAATTAAAAAAATCCCAGGAGCATCGATTTTGGCGAAAGGATTTGAAGGTATCTTCGTTCTTAAATTCCTGATTTTAATTTACTATTGTTGTAATCATCTTCTGATTCGAAGGTTTTATAGCTTTTGTAATTCGTATAGCTGGAACCTTGAATTCATTACCATAGCAGTAATCGTATTTTTGAATTTTCTTATGGTGGTTTCAACTCATCTGGAAAATTAGGGTTTCTCGTTTTAAATTAGGATCATCTGGAAAACGTAAGATTCTTCAAAGTTTCAATATTTATCTATTTATTTGTTTGTTGATTTTTTTTTTTGGGTTTTTTTTACAGCAGGAATTAAGGGTATGTATGTATGTATTGTCGTTATTGATGTTGTGTGAGGGAGAAGGTGGTGTATGAAGCCAAGCTTTGAAACGGATATGCAGGGAGATGTGTTGGCGGTTCATCGGGGAGATAGGAACAGAGATGAGATATTAAGATACTCGAAGAAGATGGATGTGAAAGATTTTAGGGATGGAGATGAAGATGGATGGAGGGATGAAGAGGAACTGAATACATCTTGCGAGGAAAGAGTATCCATAAGTAGAGAAGAAGTGGTTATGGTGGAAAAAGATGGTGAGAGGAGTCCTGTAACTAGTGAAAGAGATGGAGGAAATGATGATGAACAAAGTACATCTAGGAAAAATGATAGCTTTTCTCCGAATGAAGATGTAATGGAAGATGAAAAAGAAAATGAGCATGAGTGTCTTAAGCAGGTTGAGTCTTTGGAAAGGGTTAATAGGGAGGATGATGAACTAGCTGTGTTGGAGGGAGATGAAAAGGTACTAGGTTTTGTATCAAGGGATAATGAAGAATCTGGTTCAGGTTCATCGGAGAGGGATGACAATACTCGTAGTAGAGAGATTAAAGAATTGGTTACAGAAGTGGCAAGTAGTCAAGCTAAAGCAGATGAACTCCGTCATCTGAATGTGGGTGGAACTGAAGAAGATACAGGAACGTGTAATAAATGTGAAGATAGGGATGAGAACAGAGTGTTGGAAAAGGACGGTGAAGATAATTCGAGTTTGATGCCGAGGGAAAAAGATGATGAACTACTGAGTTTAAGATGCGAGACACAAGTTAATGACACAAATGTTAGAGAGATGGAAATGAGTGAAGTTACAGGAGAGCAAGACTCTTCGCCATGTAATCCAGATGCAGTTAAATTACCTGGAGATACATTTCAAAACGTATACTTCAGTGGACCAGTCTTACCACAGTCACCGACACTAGGACATAGGCGCACCCAAAGTGAGATGGTGACTCCTGGACACAGGCGCACAAACAGTTTCCAGAGATTGAAAACACAGATGCAGAAGGCTTGGCGTGGGGTCAGCAATCTACGTGAGGAGAATCGACCCACTTTCAATCCTGAGGTCTTAGCAAACCAAAAAAGACAGTGGTACCAGCTCCACTCTTCAAAAGCTCTGGTATTCAATCTCTCTAGGGTGTCCTATCAAATCTTTGAAACAAGTTTTTGGCTACATAGTTCTTCTTCCCCTTTATTGTCTAAAACTTCTGGTCTTGCATAACATATTAGCTGACTATTGTTTTTCCATTTGACAAACACCCTAGGATCAAACAAAATTAAAGGAGCCGATCTCACTCTTTGAACATTTTATCATTGTGGGGCTTCATCCGGAAACAAATTTGAAGCCAGTCGAGGAGGCTTTCCGTAGAAGAAAGAAATGGGAGATGGAGATGTCAAGGTACGAAGTGGCAGACTACAGAATACTCCGTCACCGTGGGCCTCAATTTCCAATATTGGAGCCACAGGTTTGTGCTACATGAGACACTTCTTCTGCTTTTTATTCATCGTTTTCCTTTTGTCTTTTGTCTACTTTGTTTGCCACTCTTTTATATCTTCTTTAATACGTTCTTGCTTGCCGCTTCTATTAGTTTTATGCATCTGTTCTGCTTCATGAGAGATTTAGTTGGTTTCTTTCTTCTCTTTATCAACTTTCATTCCATGCACAGATACTTTTTAAATACCCTCCTGGGAAGAAGGTGGCAATGCGTCCAAAGGATCTTGCAACTTTCTGCTTTCCTGGTGGTGTCAAGGTATGACATATATGGTTTGTGTCTCTTTATATTTACTTAACGACCATCAATTTGCATTGGTATATTACTAGTTATGAGCCATCTCAGTTAATTAGAGATTTTACCTAGAATTGATTCAAACTGCTGGTAATAATTATGCATCATGTTAAATGGAATCATTATTGGGTCATTCTGTGATTTATGCAGCAACTAAAAGTTAAGACTGTTAAAACATGATTTTTCTTAACAGGCACGACTTTTGGAGAGGACACCATCTCTCAGTGATTTAAATGAGCTTGTGTATGGACAGGTCTGATCATATTTCTGAATAGATTATCTGTATGAGCTTCTGTAGTTCATCTATGTTGGTTAGAATATAGATTTACATATCATGATACTTTTGAGTTTACTGCAGGAACATTTAGGCACAGATGATTCATCATTCATATTTTCGTTCAAGGTAATCTACCTTTTCTTTATACCCTTGATCTTTTTTTAGTGTCAGACATCCACTAGCAATGTAAAAACTTACATGAGACTCACAAAATTCTCTTTTACAGGTAGCAGATGATGCAACGTTGTATGGTGTTTGCTTACATGTCTCGGAGATTGTTCAGAGACCTCCTGGTGTATTAAGCACTGCATCACCCTTGCATTCATCTGGAGGAGGCAGTCGTTTTTTGGTTTCTGCACCTCGATGCTATTGCTTGCTGACCAGGGTTCCTTTTTTTGAACTGCACTTTGAGATGTTAAACAGGTACATAAGATGCCCCTACTCTTAGTAGTGGCTTTTCCTTGCATTAAACAGAGACCAAAAAACTTATGCTGAAGGTCATTCACTTGTTGATGCAGTATGATTGCACAGGAGCGTCTAAAACGGATAACCGAATTTGTTAGTGAGATGTCTCTTGCTGCTGCATGCTATCGTCCATCAATATCCAGGACGAATGATCAAATTGATGGCCGTGTTTCATCACCTCGTAGCAACCCTGATGATTGGATGGCTTCTGCAATACCTGTTGATGGAGTCATGGCACTCACGGCCGCTGCTGCGGGATTGATAACTGATAGTGACATTGCGAACTTTACAGAACCTCAATCTCCGGATAGTGTTGTCACCAGTGATACTTCAGATGTAAGTCAGATCAAGGAAATAGAAAGAGACGGGAGAAAAGTTTTCCATTGTTGTGATGATAATTCTTCTGAAGTATTTGAGAACCACTTGGATACCCCCGAAAGAACGTCCCAAAGCTATGAGAATGGCCATACTTCTCCCGAGGTTACATTTGCTGATCCTAGGAACCAACCGATAGAGCGTATTGAAAGCTGCGAGTCCATGTTCAGGTAAGTTAACACAATTGTTATCAAGCAAAAATTTATCATACCTAAAATTTTGTCAAGTCATGAGGTTGTCTTATTTTTCAATTAATGTTATGATTCAGTACTTTACCAGTATAATTTTAAAATTTACCTTTTCATATATATGGCAGTTCAGCTAAAAGCGTGTTGTCAGATGAGATTGATGATTTATCAAACAGCGAAAATGATTTTGGAGATGATTTAATACTGGAATGGGCTAAGGTAAGGAGATCACTAGTTACTTCACCATTTTAGTTGTTCTATTATCTCTTGTTCATTGTTCTCATATAATGTATGGTATTTCATCTTGATAGGAACACAAAAATGATGCGTTACAATTAATCTGCGGCTACCATTCATTGACAATTCCTTCCCGTGGAAGTGAAGTAGTTTTCCACCCGCTGGAACATTTACAATCCATCGTGTATACCCGTCCCCCTGTTTCAGCTCTAGGATTGCTAGAAGAATATATTTGCTCGTCTGATTCTTCCGAGGTATATTTGATATCGGAAATTATCCTTTTGTAGTCTTGTCTCTACTTTATAATCTCATCTCAACCACTTTTTTCTTCTTATTTGCCAAAGATGAATGCAAGGTTGGCTGCTGCTGAGGAGGCCATGGGTCTCTCAATGTGGACAACGGCAACAGTTTGCCGTATTCTCTCTCTTGAAACTGTACGCGCTCTTCTCAGAATCCTTTCTTTTTCTTGTGGTGGCTCAGTATCAGTTTTAGAACAACATATCGATAAAATCCTCTATTTTGCATTGGATGCAATGTCTATCTCTTCTTTGTGCCTTGGAGTTTAGTATTTTCACAGGTACCAAATATCTGAAGTTACAAAGTATTTTCTTCTTTCCAGATTATGTCACTGCTTGCTGGAGTGTTATTAGAGAAGCAAATTGTGGTAATCTGCCCAAATCTGGTTAGTTAAATCTGTCCTCTGATTGTTATTCATCTTCAATCCCTTGAGGGAGGTTTCAACGGAAGTGGTCATTTGAACTAACTGATGATTATTGCAGGGTGTTTTGTCAGCAATAGTACTGTCTCTTGTCCCAATGATTCGGCCATTTCAATGGCAGAGTTTATTGCTTCCGGTGAGTATGAACATCATCAGAAAAATAAATCGACCAATGAAATTGTAAGTTTCCTTGTCGTAACTTCTCTCTGTTGTCTTCAGGTTCTGCCTGGAAGGATGTTTGATTTTCTCGAGGCACCCGTTCCCTTCCTTGTAAGTTTATTGTTCATGTGAAGTAACTTGTGCCTTGTCTTAAATAGATAGATGATTACTTATTCCGAGGAGTTGAATGTTCAGCAGTCTATAATAAACCATTTGAATACCGAATTTAGTGGATGTTGGATCGTAGATCGTAAACTATATATGTTTCCTGTTGCTCACACGGTATGCGTTTGCACCACCTGGCAGGTCGGTATACACAGTAAACCTATTGATTGGAAGGTGAAGACGTCTAATCTTATTCTAGTTAACATCCTCAACAATCAGGTTGGTGGCCTTATCATGATAGTCTCATATATATATATATCTTTCTTTCTGTTTAAATATCCGAAACCGATATTAACTATGTTTCTTCAGGTGAAAATATGTAACATGCCAGCATTGCCTCAAGGAAGAGAACTTATGACTCAGTTGGCTCCAATCCACGCCACACTGGCTCATCAGAGCTCAGCCGCCAGAAGACACCCGGTTTATAAATGCAGTGAAGTGCAAGTAAGTAGTTATCAATGCATGGCCTAAAATTTTACCAAAACTACAATTACTCACCCCGATTTCATATAACCTGACTGTTTCTCAGGCAGAAGCCTCGACTAAATTCTTGAGAGTAATGAGAGATTACATGGAGTCTCTTTGCTCAGATTTACACTCTCACACCATAACAAGTGTTCAATCCAATAGCGACAGGGTACCTACTTATATAGTGACTCTCCTCAAAGCATAATAAGAACTACTTTCTCTTAGACTCTTAACTATCTTAAATCTTTCTTCCTCAGGTTTCTCTACTTTTAAAGGACAGTTTTATCGATTCATTTCCTGGTAGAGACCGACCCTTCGTTAAGGTACTAAATCCTAATCCCGATCTTGGCTTCTCATTGGAATCCAGAGGCTTACAAGTGTATTTTTATTTTTTGGGTTTGCAGTTATTTGTAGACACACAACTGTTTAGCGTTCTATCAGACTCGCGACTATCGAGTTTCGAGAACGGGCGTCTCTAAAGCTCTTTTGTCATCAACTTATACAATACAAACTGAAGAAACCAACCAAAGTCAAATCATATGAAAGAAAAAAAAAAAGCAGAAGCGAAAGAGGGTAACTTTACTACCCTTTACACTCAGAGGACCTAACTGGTGATGAATACAAATGTTTTAACTCAGATTTTAATGCAGTAGAAAAGTAAGAAACAAAGAAACAGAGACATGCTTATCGTGTCTGCATCTTCTGATCCTTTTATCATTAACAAACTTGCATCATGCTCTTGTAAATTAATATAAGATTTTGTTTGTTAAAGTTGTACAGAACACTGAAAACCTTTTTTGCTTAATTCAAGTGCTTGATTTGCTCAGAAGTAATAAGATTACTACACTTTAGTCTACATTATAGACATGCTTAGAATCTAATTGGCATTTTTCCCATATCAAATTTTAACTGATGTTGAAGGTAAAAATTTTGCGAACAAAATAATATTTCAACCGCAATTCTGCAGTTCCAGTTGCGATTCGTTTCCACAACTTTTATGCAAAAGTGCAATTTTGCAAATTTAACAATAAGATAACCGTGTTCTTTCTGCTATTGGACTTAGACAACAATAACCTACCCATATTGGCGCAACAATTATCTAAAAATATAAAGAATATGTTATAAATGTGTTCTTTCAATCTCAAAGGGTTAATCACAATCTCTTCCAAAATGGAATCTAGCCGAAAATTTGTTTATGAAGATGAAGAGAAACGACCCAAAAAGAAGATAAAATTAGAGAGAAAAGAAGAAAGTAGATCCCCCTGTAAAAAATGAGTGAGTTTTATGTAGCTGTCTATGAAAGACATCACTAGTTGTGTCCAAACGTTGTAAAAAAACTTGTCAAGGCTGGTATTCTGAGATCAAATAAGGCTAGATTACATGAATGTGGTTTTGTTTGATAATTGTTTTTCAAATACATCTTCTCCAATTATATATACGGTAACACAAATATACCTCTCAACTTCTAATAATTCTTCATAACATACAACGATCATACTATTCTTGTCAATATTCTAAAATCAAGTACACTTTATAAAAATAGTTTATTTATTAATAGTAGTTTAAACTTTTTTATAATTTATATTTTTAAATTTTTGTAAAGATTGAAACTTATAAATTTAAGTATATCCATTTTAGAACGAGAAATCTGTTCCATGTCGTAACTGTCGAGAATTTCCAATCTCATAAGCAATTTTTTTTTTAATAATTATCCGTTTGAGAATTTTTATTTAAGTCAAACAAATAAGAATTGAGTAAGAGATTAGAATGAAATACCCATATGTCTCGTTTCTGTTTTTTTTTTGATGTAAAATGAAATGTTATTTTTTTTACAAAACTACTGGAAATTATAAAAAAAATTCATACCTTTAATACCCGAAATACTCATCCCGAAGTTGAAACTTCACAAATTAGTGAGAGTTTGAGAATTAAATTTATCTACCCATTTTTTCGATCCCGTCATGCTACCCAATTTTGCATTCAGTATTTTATGGAGAATCATTTATATATTAATAACAGTTTAAACTTGTTTTATGATTTATATTTTTAAAATTTTTTAAGGTTTGAAACTTTAAAATTTAAGTCTATCCATTTTAGAATGGGAAATATTTTCTGTGTTGTATCCGTCGAGAATTTTCTATCTCATTAGCATTTTTAAAAATAATTATCGGTTTGAGAATTTTTATTTTAGTCCAACAAATAAGGATTGTGTGAGGGATTAGAATGGAATACCCATATGTCCCATTTATGTTTTCTTTTTGATGTAAAAAGAAGTTTAAATTTTTTACAAAACTATTTGAAATTATATGAATTTTTACATATTTTAAAAAATAATTATCGGTTTGAGAATTTTTATTTTAGTCCAACAAATAAAGATTGGATAAGGGATTAGAATGGAATACCCATATGTCCCGTTTATGTTTTTTTCTTTGATGTAAAAAGAAATTTAAATTTTTGACTAATCTATTGGAAATTATATAAATTTTTACATATTTTTAAAAAATTCTCTAATTTGTTACAAAATACCCAGAATACATCTCATGAAGTTGACACTTCACAAATTACTGAGAATTTGGATCTATCCATTTTAGCACCGGAAATATTTTTCGTGCCGTGTCTGTCGAGAATTTTCTATCTCATAAGCATTTTTTAAAATAATTATCAGTTTGAGAATTTTTATTTTAATCCAAAAAATAAGGATTGGATAAAAGATTAGAATGGAATACTCATATGTCCCGTTTATATTTTTTATATAAAAAAATTTAAATTTTTTACAAAACTATTAGAAATTATATAAATTTTTACATATTTTTAAAAATAATTATCAGTTTGAGAATTTTAATTTTAGTCCACAAATAAGGATTGGATAAGAGATTAAAATGGAGTACCCATATGTCCCGTTTATGTTTTTTTTTTGATGTAAAAAGAAGTTTAAATTTTTGACTAAACTATTAGAAATTATATAAATTCTTACATATTTTTGAAAAAATATCTAATTTGTTACAAAAATACCCAGAATACATCTCGTAAAGTTGACACTTCATAAATTAGTGAGAATTTGAGTCTATCTATTTTAGAATGGAAATTTTTTTTCTGTGCCGTACTCATCGAGAATTTTCTATCTCATAAGTATTTTTTTAATAATTATCAGTTTGAGAATTTTATTTTAGTCCAACAAATAAGGATTGAGTATTAGATTAGAATGGAATACCCATATGTCCCGTTTATGTTTTTTAAAAAATACTTTTCATGTAAAAAGAAGTTTAAAATTTTTACAAAACTATTTGAAATTATATAAATTTTTACATATTTTTAAAAATATTTATCGGTTTGAGAAGTTTTATTTTAGTCCAACAAATAAAAATTGGATAAGGGATTAGAATGGAATACCTATATGTCCCGTTTATATTTTGTTTTTTTATGTAAAAAGAAATTTAAATTTTTGACTAAACTATTGGAAATTATATAAATTTTTACATATTTTTAAAAAAATCTCTAATTTGTTACAAAAATACTCAGAATACATCTCATGAAGTTGACACTTCACAAATTACTGAGAATTTGAGTCTATCTATTTTAGCACGGAAAATATTTTTCATGCCGTACCCGTCGAGAATTTTCTATCTCATAAGCATTTTTAAAATAATTATCAGTTTGAGAATTTTTATTTTAGTCCAACAAATTAGGATTGGATAAAGAATTAGAATGGAATAGCCATATGTCCCATTTATGTTTTTGTTTTTGATGTAAAAAAAAGTTTAAATTGTTTACAAAACTATTAGAAATTATATAATTTTTTACATATTTTTAAAAATAATTATCGGTTTGAGAATTTTTATTTTAGTCCACAAATAAGGATTGGATAAGGTATTAGAATGGAATACCCATATGTCCCATTTATGTTTTTTTTTGATGTAAAAAGAAGTTTAAATTTTTGACTAAACTATTGGAAATTATATAAATTTTTACATATTTTTAAAAAATTATCTAATTTGATACAAAAATACCCAGAATGCATCTTCTAAAGTTGACACTTCAAGTGAGAATTTAAGAATTGAATTTATCTATCAATTTTTATTGATCCCGTCCTACTACCCAAAATTTTCATTAAGTATTTTATCGGGAATAATTTATATATTTTGAAACTTTTGAAACTTTTTAAAAATTAAATATTTATAATTTTTTGTATTTGATAAAACTATAAGTTCAACTAAAGAACCGTATTAAACAAGATAAAACTTTTAAATTGGATGATTGTTAAGTCATTAAGTCAATATTCATGTTCATTCAGATTTGGAATCATTTTTTATTTTTTATAATATGACTCGGAATCATTGTTCAAAATCTTTAGTCGATGTGGGATATTGAACACACATTTTTTCATCGATTGAGTAATATATGTCTGTTTAAAAAAAATTGAATCACAACATATGTAAAAAATCTAGATTTTATTCGTTATATGTATTATATGAAAATTTAAATCAAATTAAAAATAAAATCAAACAAAGATGATAGGAGAATCATAATTTTAAATCTTAACCAAATCTTTCATTTATAATAACAAAAATAAATTAATATACTATAGATCTCAACTCTTTAGTTTGTAATTGGTTAATAACTTTTGAAAAAGTAATTTTAATTTTGTTCATAACTAATAAGAGAGAGAAAATAAGTTTTAGTTTTTGTTAAAATATTAAATATTTTAATTTAATGAAAAATCTTATGTGGATGTAGTGATAAAACTATTCTCATTTAAATTTACTTGTAGGTACTGTTTGGAAACACTCTTTTAAAGTAATTATTTTTTTTAAGTGTAAGTAGATAGATAGTAGATTTAAAATATTAACTGTTTTAATTTAATGAAAAATCTTGTTTCGATGTAATGATAAAACTGTAATGATAAAACTATTCTCATTTGGAAACACCCTCTTAAAATACTTTTTTTAATAGTATATAAGTAGATACACAACACTTGAAAATTATTCAGTGCTTGATTTGTTATTTCACAATAATTCTCAAAATTATGCTTACTCTTCATTATAGAATCTAATTGTCATTTTCCCCCCAAATCAAATCTATTTAATCTGATGTTTACGGTAAAAAATTTCCACATTTTTTATGCAATTCTGCAAATTTAAAGCTAAAAATGGCGGAATACAATTCCGTTATTCTACAGTGCCATGACATGATCATTATACAGGATACAAGGAAATGGTGGCTGAGAAAAGTCAAGTATTTTGGAAACAATCTACTTATTTTTTGACGTCACCTTCTTCTTCTTCATCATCAGATTTAGCGAAGATGGTCTTAGGCTGGGTCTGAGAGTAAGCAGGTGCAATAAACTTAGGATCTTTTACAGCAACTTCTGCATATTTCAATATCGCCTCTCTTGGATCTTCTTCCATCCACGTCTCTTTTATCATCCCACCTTGCTGCAAACACGTACACAACAACAGCAAAATTTCAATACATAATTATTACAATCACTAATACCACAAATCGAAAAAAACAAACAAGATACCGAGGATCCTTACCTTAAGAAGATACTGTGTTAATAAGCTACTACCAGTAGTCCCAACTCTTCCACCATGACCAGGACCTGTCATGGGAATCTCAGGCTTGTGGGCTTTAACAGGATCCTTCAATGTTTTTTCTCTTTGTCTTTTACGGCTTGGTGCGTCTCTGAACAATGGTAAGGCATGAGGATTGTGTATTACTGGTTCTGGTTGGTAATCGTCAACAGATTTCTTCCTTGGTGCACGTGCCACACAGACGCATGCACCTCTCTCGCTCTGAGTTGGGTCGTAAAGAATGTGAGTTCCTCCTTGACTTTTGTCTCCCGATGTTGCAAATATCTACAACAAAAACCCTCTTAGTATCAAGTTGAAAAATCAGATTAACACTGCTTTTGTTGTGGTTGTTGTTTACCTGATTCAACCTTGGGTGCCATGCGCATTGCACCACGCTGCAAGTTGGGGATATTCCGACTTTTTGAACAATCTCGAGTTTGGTGCGATCGTAAAAGCAGAGCAAGCCTCCTGTTGTGCTGTCTTTCTCAACGGATGTTCCAGTCAGAATGATTTGTTCATCTGGGCTAAAGGCAACGTTGGTTTGGGCATAATTATTAGGGAGACCCTCGAAAGCTTTTAGAGCTTCTTTCATCTGCCGCAAGTCCCACACCTGATCAAGATTCAACAAAGAGTTCAGTTTCTATTGCTGAGCAAACTGGTCAAAAACAGGACATTATCTAAGGTTTACCTTTAGAGAACCATCAAAACTCCTTGACAACAAAATTCTTCCATCGCTAGAGAACTTTACAGAGGTTATATCATCAGTGTGGGCCTTCCCAACATATATATCTGGTCGACTTCCCCATCCCGGCTTGAGACTCCAAATCTGGATCAATTAACAACAAAGATATAATAAGACCATTCATCTCCACAAATCATTACCGTATTCTAAGACTAAGCGTGTTAAACACAAACTTTCCCTGACAGAATGTAATCAGGAGATCAGAGAAAGCCTTTAGAATCATTACCTGTATAGATCCATCACCAATGCCACCGGCTATACGCTTTCCGTCACGGTCCCAAGCACAGGTTGTAACTGGAACCCTCCCTGGTCTAGCAAGCTTCGGCTTTATAACCTGTTCCAGTAAACAGTTAAATGATGCCACTTACATGCTATAATCAAACCACGATTTTTCATTGGCAAATCAGAAACTATAAATGTGAAAGTAGACAGGGAAAAAAATACCTGCGTTTGGCTTAAAAAGTTATTAACATCCCATATACGCAAAGATCCATCTTCCGACGAAGTCAGAATCGTTTCCTTGGTCCTCGGATGCCATTCTCCGCAAGTCAATCCGCAAATATGTCCCTTAGTGTTCTTAAGATCACGAATATACATATCACCCTTCATAAACTCACCAAGAGTAAGACCATCACGATCATAAATCTGAAAATTCAAAAGAAGAAACGAGTATGAGAGCAATTCATAGATGATAAAGAAATGTACAAGAGAACCAAAAGCCACGTTTTCATGAAACCATACCTTAGCTTGTGCAGAGCCAGTAACACATAGAAACTGACCAGAGGTGGGACTCCAGCTCAAGCTACGAACTTGGTGACCTTCCGATGGTTCGATCTGTCTAAAAGACTGAAGTCTAGAATTCATTCCTTGGAAATCGTACATACGCACAGTGTAGTCATAGCTTCCCGAAAGAACCCTAGCTCCAGCACTATCAACAGCTAGAGATGAAACTATCTGATTCCACCAAACAAAACTTGCTCAATTTCGAATTCAAAAATCTCAATGAAAGTGCTTCAAACAAGAGTTTAGATTGTTTACTATACCTTAGCATGTCCCTTGAGCTGAATCTCGTTGCTCAATGGAATCTTGTAACGATTCTCCTCGTTGTCATCAACATCGTCGCCATCTTCATCTTCATCACAATCTACATTAGCAGCCGGAGGTGGCAGCGGAGGACCGATCATATCCTCCTCATTATCAGAATCATTAATGTTTCCGAGTCCCGTTGGTGGCGGCGGTGGTGGTCCCATCATAACTCCGTCATCCTCCTCCTCTTCCTCTTGCATCGGTTTAGACGGAGGTGGTGGTGGACCTATGGCTACATCATCTTCAGAAGGAGCTACACTGGAGCTACTAGGGTTACGACTCGGACCGCGAACAGTTCGGAGCCAGGTTCCAGAGGAGGAAGACAGAGACGGGAATCCGGATTCAGATTTACTGGAATTAGGTTTCTTTGTGACGGAATCCGACGAAACTCCGGCTTCGTTGTCTGCATCGGTGCGGCGAGTTGCGTTGTGGATGGCTTCGATTGGCGCCGAAACCTTTGATGACTTGCCAAACGAAAGAGGAAAATGAGCTCGGAGACCTTCCAATTCATCCTCCATTGCTTATCCCTTCAAATTGGAATCTACTCAAGAGTTTTGATTTGGGATTAAGTTTATTGATTGTCCGGTGACCTCGCCGCCATGGAAATTCCCGTTGCTTCACCGGCGAGAATAGATGGTGGCGGTTAAGTCCATAGACATAATCATATTGGGCCTACTAATAAAGGCTTCTTCTAATAAACATAAATATAAATTGGGTCTCAATATAAAGGCCCATTAATACTCATTGATTTTACTATGCCGGGTTTTTCCAATTCATGCCGTCTGCTTTTGAACACTACTAGTCTAATTTTTCACTTGTTCCCCTAAAAATGACACAAAAAATTTTAAAAAGTAAACACAAATAATGGGTGTGCTTTCGATATCTACTAAAAAGCACCAACGCAAATGAAAAGAAAACTGTGTGGTAGTTAAGTTTGGAAAAATCAGTGTCTTTTCAAATGTTTATAAAGCTAAAATTAATATTTTAATCATGAGTTCTGGTGAAAACCCCCCAAAAAAAAAATATGAATTTAGAAAACGGGTTCACGTTACACACTTACACCTCATCGGAAAAGATTGTCGATTCCTGAGCAAGATCTCGGTGCTAGTCAATGGAATGTTTTGATTTTTCAAATAAAAGAGATAAAGTGTCTTTTTTTTTTGTTAATTAAGTATCTATATTTTGAGAAGAGTTGCTTTTTCAAATGAGATGAATGATAATTTTTTTTTGTAGAATTTATCTAGTGATGGCTCGTATACTAAATCAAGAGTTGGATTGCATGTGTATGAGAGTCGTCCACCTTGATATGTCGTATCAGAATGTAAATCTTGAGGCTCGCAAGTTTATAAATGCATTTGTCAAAAAAAAAACAAAAAAGTTTATAAATGCGGTAATTTGCAAGAGTGTTTTTTTTTTCTTTTAACAATGAGTTGTTGTGCTTCACAATTCATCCAATTATATGATGAGTAGTATTTTTAATCCAAACAATACTTCTTGGATAGTGTCAAGTATTGTATTTTTCAAGTTTTTTTTCCAAAGAAATATTATCGTAGGTAATGAGAAATAATATATTAAGATATTTTACTGTCTAAATAATAATATTTATTCAAAGGCGTCCATACAAATACAAAACCAAATTTTGTCGACCAATATATTCACTTTCCTGATATTTCATATTTCTAAACATCATGAAATTATTTTTATTATTATTTAACTGCCAATAAAAAAGAGAATTTCAACATTATTGTAATGATATTATCGAAAGGCAAAAGCACTATCGTCTTACAAAGTAAAATTATAAGTTATAAACAACAAAAAATGAACAACCAATTTTGTGGAACTTGATTGGACTTGGCTATCCAATTTTTTGGGCCAAAATTGAGAAGCTAAGCAAAATTCATAACTTAATTTGTTTCTCACTGAATAGTAATAGGCTTCATCGGTTTAAGTCGAAACCATCCCTATCTGGATATTTGATATTGATTAATGAAAATGAGATGGTCGAGGGAAAATTAATTAGGTCAAGCTCAAAAAGTTGATTAGGTTGCTATAACTACCAGATCTTTTGTCTGCCAATCTAAAAACCAAGATAGGAGGAGGTGTGCACATGTTCCTGTCATTTACGTTTTAGTTTTGCTATTATAAGTAAATTCAAGGTTATTTTCTAATGTATTGGTATGTCCTATGTTTGAGTATGTGGCCATTTCGTTACATAAACATCAATTTTAAAACAGATTTTAGGCATACAAACAAATAGTACAAAGATCTTAAAGTTTAACTAATAGAAGAAATAGTACAGAGATCTTAAAGCCTAGTAGTAATTTTATTGCTACTAACCTTTTTAGTCTACAACATATAATGTGCAGATCCAAGTACTGGCTCCCATAGCTTAAAGTTCATGCGGGAAACCGAATATTCCATCGATCTTTCAACGGATGATTCTGACATGTTTGTGACACATATCACGGTTGAAATGGCAGCTGAAAATATCATCCAAGGAAATAGCTTTAGGACTGACCAAACCACAAATCCAGTAAGCATTCTGGGAACTATTTCAACTGTAATGTCGATGGCTCTTGGCATCTCCAATAACAGAATTGTGGCATATGATTGGTTTTAACAGATAGTTGAGCTGCCCTGAATTAACTCCGGCTCTATAATCCCATGTTTTCTGTGGATTTGCGAGCTCACCGGTATATATATGACCCGTTCTTCAACCTTTCCGACATGATATATACTCTCTTTGGCACCAAGCTTTACGGGAATGCAAAGTTATGGCTACAAATGCTGGAGCTTCTCAGTTTCATGTTAAACCAGACTTGTGTTCTATTATTTTGGATTAGTGAAATTGATGTTTGAGTTATTTAAAAAAAAAAAAAAAAAAAAAACATTTCTCATAACTCTAGTGATAACGATTTGGGTGGATACCATAATACCTGGAGAGTATTTGATTATATTATTTTTCTTTATCATAAATATTTATTTTGCCTAAAAAAGTTTTTTTTTTTTTTTTTTTTTTTAAATCCGGGTCCTATATATAAGAGAGATCTCTACTCCAACTGAAAACCCAAACTAATTCAGAGTTATAAACTCGATGTCAAATTAAGCGTCGCAAGATTAACAAAATGTAAGTCAATGAAGAATTTGGAACATTTTTGTCATAATTTTGAAACGTATCTAATCTGAGTTTTTGTTTTTCTTCAGGGAAAATGGAAGTAAGAACGTGCTGAAGCCGATGGATTCAGAGCAATTGAGAGAATACGGACATAGAATGGTTGATTTCATTGCCGATTATTACAAAACCATCGAAGATTTCCCTGTTCTTAGCCAAGTTCAGGTCATTTCTTTTGGTTCCTCTTTCTCCTGCTAAAATCAATTTCATGAGTTTCAATCTGTTCCACGTTAGTTTAGAACTCGGATTGTGAGTGTTAGGCTTGAAAAAGTTTTAAAATTTACAGCGTCGACGTTTAGAGGTTTAACCAAAATTGGTATTTTTTAGTGGCTTAATCTTCACATTAGTCTTGTTTGA
>CM051377.1:404237-498870 GCA_028015245.1 Cardamine occulta
ACTGAAAGTGGACTTACCAAGTTTCATCCTTTTCTATGTTTAAATCTCTATGGCTTATTCAAAATGTTGACTTTACTTGCTTAATGCAGCCTGGTTATCTTCATAACCTTTTGCCTGATTCTGCACCAGACCACCCTGAAACACTGGACCAAGTTCTTGATGGTGAATACCCATTTCTAGTTTTGGAGCATTTTTTTTAGGAACATAGATATTAGATACTAATCCTGTTTATGCAACCATTCAATTGATCTTGTTTTGCAGATGTTCGGGCGAAGATATTGCCTGGAGTAACGCATTGGCAAAGCCCGAGCTTCTTTGCTTATTACCCTTCTAATAGCAGTGTTGCTGGGTTCTTGGGTGAGATGTTGAGTGCTGGTCTTAATATTGTTGGTTTTAGTTGGATAACTTCACCAGCTGCAACTGAGCTTGAAATAATTGTTCTTGATTGGCTTGCCAAACTTCTCAACCTACCTGAGCAGTTTCTCTCCCAAGGTATAATAAACTTTTAAATCTTGTTTGCTTAGTTAAGACCTAAGTGTTGGTTTGATTTGTATTGTAGGAGATGGAGGTGGAGTTATACAAGGATCAGCTAGTGAAGCTGTTCTTGTTGTTCTGATTGCTGCCCGTGATAAGGTTTTAAGAAGCATTGGCAAAAATGCGCTTGGGAAGCTCGTTGTCTACTCCTCTGACCAGACTCATTCAGCTTTACAGAAGGCTTGCCAGGTGAAAATTTACAGATTTTGAAAATCAAAGAAATTTTTGTAAAAATAGAAGCTAATTTTTTTTGTTGACAGATTGCTGGAATATATCAAGAGAATTTCAGAGTTCTGAAAACAGATTCTTCTACAAATTATGCTCTGTGTCCAGAATCGCTTCAAGAAGCTGTTTCTCAGGATCTTGAAGCTGGATTGATTCCATTCTTTTTATGTGCTAATGTAAGAACTAGCTTGTTAATTTCCCTCTTGTAGCATGAGCTCTGAAACAATTCATTTGTTATTTCTAGGTTGGAACCACTTCTTCAACTGCAGTTGATCCATTAGCTGCACTTGGAAAGATCGCCAAGGTTATTTATATATGTCACATTTCAAACAAGCTTCATATAGAATTGAAAGAAAGAAACTGATGCTATTTCTGTTGCTATAATCTTAGAGCAATGAGATGTGGTTTCACGTGGATGCAGCTTACGCTGGAAGTGCGTGTATATGTCCAGAGTTTCGGCAATACATTGATGGTGTAGAAACTGCAGACTCTTTTAACATGAATGCTCACAAATGGCTCCTCACTAATTTTGATTGTTCCCTACTTTGGGTAAAGGTATAGATAGATAGCCCTTTTAATTTCACCTTCTCCTTTGTTTCTTTCTTAGCATATTTAAAGAGAGGATTAATATTTGAAATAACAGGATCAGTATGCTCTCACTGAGGCTCTTTCAACAAACCCAGAGTTTCTCAAAAACAAGGTAAGAAATACAAAAAACTGAAGTCTCTCTTCTTCGAAAAAAAATTGCTAGTCTTATTATCCACTTTGGTTTGCCAGGCCTCTCAGGCAAACTTGGTTGTTGATTACAAAGATTGGCAAATCCCTCTCGGACGAAGATTCAGGTTCTTTGCTTTTGGAGAAAATTCAACTTAAATGTTTTGTAAGAACATTTTTACATATACAAATCTGAGTTTTTTTCTTTGTTTTTTTTTGACAGATCCTTGAAATTATGGATGGTTTTACGGCTCTATGGATCAGAGTACTTGAAGGGTTATATAAGAAACCATGTCAAGCTGGCTCAACATTTCGAAGAACTTGTCTCTCAAGATCCTAATTTTGAGGTAACTGTAAAAATCTCAAAACTTTCTGGAGAAAGATTCTTGCAAGAAGGTGAATAAAGTGATTATTCTCGTTTCAGATTGTCACTCCTCGAATCTTTGCTCTTGTCTGTTTCCGCCTCGTGTCTTGTGAAAACGATGAGAAGAAGTGTAATAACCGAAACCGCGAACTCCTAGACGCAGTGAACTCCTCAGGGAAACTATTCATTTCTCACACTGTAAGTGACTTCTCTTTCTTCTCCCTTCATCATCTTCTTTTTCTTTGCTGAATAATGAACTTAATTAGGACATATATGTGTGGGAAACAGGCTTTGTCGGGAAAAATCGTACTACGTTGTGCCATAGGAGCGCCACTGACGGAAGAGAAGCATGTGAAGGAAGCGTGGAAGGTTATTCAGGAGAAAGCATCTTACTTGCTTCACAAGTAAATGAGATAAAAATTCGAAATACAGTAATAAGATGTTTTTTGCCAACAAACCCAAGTATTTCGGTTTGGTTTTGTTTAATTTGATTTGATGATAAAATAAAAAACTTACTAAAGTCAGACTTATCAACTTCGGTTTGATTTGGTTTACTTCAGTAAGGTTATCTTGTGTGTGTTTTTGTTCCTTGTTTTCCCAAATGTTGTGTATTTTATCTTAATTTGGTTTGGGTTTATTGTGGTTAATTATATACATGTAACCGATGAGAATAAAAGCTTATATTTTATATTTAGATGTGTTACAGCATGGGAACTAAAATAAAAGACAACACAACTTTAGAACAATTGGTTTATAAAAAAACTACAATTAATGTAAGCATAGCTAAAAATCAATTAATTTTTAACTCCCGAAGTCCTAGCACTAGCAGCAATGGACTCTTGACGACGTCGTTTTGATTGGGCTTATGTATACGATCCAACACAAAACGACGTGGTTTCATTTTAAGCGTGCTACTTATCGGCATTGTGATTTGTGAAGCATGGGTTAACGTTAAGAGGCCCATTTAAGATGTTGATTAGGCCCAGGCCCATTTTCTTGTATCATCGCGGCAGCAAATCATTCTATTCCATTTCTCTCTTCTTCTTTTCTCTCTCTCTCTCTCTCTCATGTTTGTTGTCTCTCGATCGATCGTTTAACTGAGGAAGAGGATGCAAGCAGTTTCCAGGAGATTAGTCCAACGGCCTATCGCCGGAGAAGCTTCGATCTATTCATCTTCTTGTCTCAGATCGCTCTATGGAGTCTCAAATCACCGTTAAGTTTCTGTGATTAATTTTCTTCGATTCGGATTTCTAGGTTTTGAGTCCCGCACTGAGAGATATAATGGTTTTGTGTGTTTCTTCTGATTTTAATGGCGATCCTTTAGTTAATGGAACTGACAATCGTCGCTATTCGTCTTCCCTCGCTACTAAGGGCGTGGGACACCTCGCTCGCAAGGGTACTGGTGGAAGATCTTCTGTTAGGTATGTCATTACTCTCTATGTTATCTCTTCTAGGGTTTGGTTCCTAAAGAAATGCTGGAGAATAGTCATGGGAAGGAGAAATGTTATTGGTGTGTTAGGATTTAAGTAAGCTTAGTCTTTGTTTAGTTTTGAGCTCAAAGATAGATTTTGTGAATTAATTGCCATTACGGAGAAATGTATCATCTCTTAAGGGGTTTGTGGTAGCTTTTAGTATAGCGAATTTGTCTTGAGAGCTTTCTGGTCTGTTGGTATATGAAGATCTTAATGTCTCCTTTACTTATGCCAGTGGCATTGTAGCTACTGTATTTGGAGCTACAGGATTTCTGGGTCGTTATCTTGTGCAGCAGCTAGGTGAGTTGGGTTTAACATTGGTATCTAGTTGCTCCATTCCATTAGTTGGTTTTCGTATTTTAAATGTATCTTTCGTTCCAGCCAAAATGGGATCCCAAGTGCTCGTTCCTTTTCGAGGCTCAGAGGACTCTCCTCGACATCTCAAGTTGATGGGAGATTTAGGACAGGTAATATGTTATTTTGTTTAATGTAATGCTTTTAAGGGTATGTCACAAAAACACATATTTTTACAAAAATTATGCTTTAGGCCGACAAATTTGATGTGTGTTTGTTGCAGGTGGTACCGATGAAATTTGATCCAAGAGATGAAGACTCGATTAAGGCTGTTATGGCAAAGGCTAATGTCGTTATTAATCTAATTGGTATTTGTTTTTTGTCTATCTTAATTTTTTCTAGTAATTATAGTAAAAACTTTTGAAAAGCAGCCCTGTTCTTTTACTTTTTTGATGATATTTATTCTTATCGTCAGGAAGAGAGTACGAGACCAGAAATTTCAGTTTTGAGGAGGCAAATCATCATATATCTGAGAAACTTGCATTGGTATGTGTTTGAATCCTGTAAAGTTATCTCCAGAATATCTAGTGAAGAGGTTTTCATTGTTGTTGCTCCTCAGATTGTTGCCTACTTCTGAAATGATAGGATCGGATCTGCTATGGCTTGCTCCTCTGGTTATGTCTAATTTGGTTGGGGCTTTGTTGATATGTTGTTTTAGGTGGCCAAGGAACATGGTGGGATAATGAGATATATCCAAGTTTCTTGCCTAGGAGCTTCAACGTCGTCTCCTTCAAGAATGCAGAGGGCAAAGGCTGCTGCTGAGGAAGCGGTCTTCAACGCGCTGCCTGAGGTAAACTTATACTAGCTTTCGGAACACAAGACTCTCTTCTTTAATTTTCATCGTATTATTTTATACATTATTTCCAGGATCCTACTTCTTTTCAGATATAAGGTAGATCCTTTAGATTTTTCTTGTGTAGAACTGGCAAGCCCGTATATGATGTTATAAAATTAAATCTAAAATTTCATAAATTTTGAAAGCAATTATGTGCCTGGGATGGCTTATATATGCATTTTGTCATCAGCCTGCTGCTTCTAATCAGTTCCTAATGTATATTTTGTTTCCTAGGCCACAGTCATGAGACCTGCTACCATGATTGGTACAGAGGACAGAATCTTGAACCCCTGGGCACAGTTTGTTAAAAAATATGGTTTCCTCCCGCTCATAGGTGGTGGGACTACTAAGTATGTCCTAAAACCTTTGTGCAATTTTTTTCACTGGTTCATAGCAAATTGTAATATAGATCTATTTGGTTCTCTAACAATATTATCATTGCAGATTCCAGCCCGTATATGTGGTTGATGTTGCTGCTGCAATCGTTGCAGCTCTAAAGGATGATGGCTCCAGCATGGGGAAAACCTACGAATTGGGTGGTCCAGATGTCTTTACCTCTCATGAGTTGGTAAATTCTTATGGTCCTTCATTCTCTCTGTCACTGTGGCAGCCCAGTGAATTTGATTTTCAAATGTTCCTTGCAGGCAGAGATCATGTATGATATGATTCGTGAATGGCCTCGGTATGTGAAGCTTCCATTTCCAATTGCTAAGGTAACAGATCAAATTTTCACCATTTATGATTTCAGATAAAGCGTATCTGAAGCTAATCTAAACCACAGAACCTTAAGTTGTTAGAATTCTTGTTCTTTTTTCAAATGATACTAATTTCATATATGTAACAATTTGTTCCAGGCAATGGCAGGTCCTCGAGATTTCATGGTGAACAAAGTCCCGTTCCCTCTACCCTCTCCCCAGATCTTCAATCTGGATCAGATCAATGCGTTTACAACCGATACACTTGTATCTGACAAGGGTTAGTCATTTATTCATCAGAGTGAAATGAGTTCTTTTCCTTTAGCTGATTGAATCTCACTCTTTTATTATTCAACAATGGCTATTTCAGCCTTGACGTTTCAAGATTTGGACCTTGTCCCTCATAAATTGAAGGGATATCCGGTGGAGTATCTTATCCAATATCGCAAGGGTGGTCCTAACTTCGGTTCTACTGTTAGTGAAAAGATACCAACAGACTTCTACCCTTGATGCTGCTTCTGCTCATTTCTCATTTCCTGGACTAATTTTTCCATGCAAGTGTCACAATGAAATCGCAGAAACCAGATTTGGTATGTTGATACCTTTCATTTACTTCTGTCAATAAAAAAAATGGGTCCTCCTCTTTGTTGTTTTTCGGAAAAAAAATGTATAACCCATCAATATCATTATAAGTTAGAGAGGGGACATTATCTTTCTTGATGGGGCGATTTGGTCCATTAGGAATTATGCAGTTTATGGTTCGTTTCAAACTTCATGTGCTACTTTTCTCATGAGTATAACTAAAACCACGTGCTTTCGTCTTTGCATTTCATATAGCTCCGTGTTGATGTTTTACTTGCGGCAAAACGTTTCAACTTGTATCTGTATGCAATAGAGGCTAAACCCTGAGTTATTGGAAGTTTCCTTAACATGGTCAAGAGGGTATTTCGACTCGGTTATCTACAGCTAATGAAACATTGATACACATTAACCCATCTTAAGGCTTTCTGTTCCCTTAGATTTTTGGGGCGGTTAAGGAATCTAAATCGTAGAGTATATCACTTTGCTTCTAGCTGTAGAAAAAAAGTAAAGAACTTTAGGAAACCCCAAGAACCAAGCAAAGCATATAGAGCACATATCATGTCATTGGAGGGATAGGACAGACTCATTTTGCAGTTTGTCCCAAAATGGAAGAAGAAGAAGGAGACTATCCCGGTCATGAATCTGGCATAGGTGGTATCAACCTGAGCGGGAGAAATGTTGGGGCGGTGATGGTGGCACCTAGGGATGTAGACATAGCGAGTCAAAGTGGTTGCAGGATCAACATCTACGTGAATAGCAATGTTCAAGCAACATGCGGTTCAGCTTTGTTTGGTAGCAAGGTTAAACTAAGAGATCCCGGTGTCCATCTCCATATCGAAGACGTTAAAATGACTCGGGACGACGGATCTAGACAGAAGGAGATGAGGTTGATTAAGATTGGGTTATGCTTAGTCTGTCTCTTTAACATCTTTCTAGGACTCGCTCTTTTGATATCCTCTTGGTTCCGGAAGAAAACTGGTTCCATATAGATCTTCCCATGAATCGATATTGATCATGCTAAGAACTGAGAACAGTCTCGTCCATAATTGTTTCCTCGATTCGTTACTTATCTATTATCTAAATGTTTAGATATTGGAAGTTGATATATATAACGAACGGTCAAAAACACATATTACATTGTATTAATTCACACATTTTTCTGTATATTGAGTCGAAAGAAGGTTGCTATAGTCCAATCATGCAAATT
The DNA here is from genome assembly GCA_028015245.1 of Cardamine occulta. Classification (NCBI taxonomy): domain Eukaryota; kingdom Viridiplantae; phylum Streptophyta; class Magnoliopsida; order Brassicales; family Brassicaceae; genus Cardamine; species Cardamine occulta. The sequence continues at coordinate 411,220 of CM051377.1, forward strand.
CCATAGTAGTCTAGTGGGGCAAACGTGACGAACATCACGAGGCTACCGGATAATATATAAGTTCAACTACCAGATTATAACTATTAAGTACCCGATTTGATGAATAAAATTCTACCAAGTATCATTTAGCAAGAATCTTTCTATTCTAAATATGCATTTGCCCAATGCCCATCACCCATTAGATGACTAGAAGACCACGATCTCATTAGAAGAATTCTTTCATGAAAATATATATTTCTTATTTACGAATTTGTACTATATTCAGTCCCCGCTTTTGCAAATCACCCTTGCATGTTCACCAATTGTAACAAATAATTGAAGAACCTAAAGTCAAAATTTTTTATTGTTGGAAGAAACTTATTGGTAGTCCATTACTCCCTTCAATTATTTGGAGGAGTAAATATATTTCTTGCATCTTATTTGTGGTATCCATGTGAGTTGTACATTGGGGAGCACAAACTTCCCCACTCGCACAAAGTTTCTAGTATATTTGCTCTTTTGTTAATGTATTGACTTCGAGAGATTATATATGAAAGTGAAGTCCTCTCCTTGAACATTTCAACATTTATACAATTAGTTCCGACAGAGACAGGCAAACTTTTTTTGAAGTTCGAATGTAGATCTCCAAATTCAATTTGACATGTATATAAACAACCTATTTTTTTAGTTTAATTATCTTTAGGTTTAATTTAGTTTTTTTTTTTCTTTTGGTTTTAATAATTTAGCTATTTATACACTACTTTTTTTCCCGGCGCATCAAAAATGATTGAAATTATTTAAGACTTGTAGTTGTAGAAATATATTTTCTCTACGAACATATCTACCACCATGTTCCTTAATTTTGCAAAAGAAAATTCCCGTAATACATTCCTTCTGATTAAATTTTGGTCTTCTTCTTTATTTTTATTAAATTTTCTGTATTGTCTGGTTTAGTTTAGCATCAAATTCTGTGATTTACACTATCAACCACTATCATGATTACACGTGGAGTCATTCCCACACGCTCGTCAGAATCACACGTTACGAGTCAAAAAGTCCAAGAGGTTTATAGCTGACATCATCGGCACTTGAAAACCGATATGTCAGCACAAGTTTATCATACGTGGCAAGGTCCCACTGGTCACCGACAACCAAAAGAAAAAAACTGACGGCGCAAATTTAGCTGTCCGACTAACGTGCGCCTTCCATTACATATACAGCACTACTCTCTCTTCTTCCTCTTTGAAGGTGATGAGACCAGTGCAAACCAAGTCAAAATTCATCGATCTCGCTTCACCAATATCAAAAATCTTCTCTTTCACACATCTCTAGATCTTTCCTTCAAGGATCAGAAGCTTTAATAGCTTTCTTCTTCCTCGTAGCTCCGTCTCTTGCGGATCCTTGTCGGTACACTTCTGCATTCTCAAATTCGATTCCTTTTTGGAGTTTTTTTTGCTCCTGAGCTACGATTTAGCTTCAGTTACTTCGATCTCGTTCCAAAATCTTTGTTTTACTCTTTAGGATTTTGGGAAGTTAGGGTTTTTAGTTGATCTATTGTATAGATGTTGTGATCTCGAACACTCTTTATGATTCCGAGGGTTTCCATGAGGCGTCGCTCTGCAGAAGTTGCTCCTACAGAGCCAATGGAGAAGGGAAATGGGAAGAATCAGACTAATAGAATTTGTTTGTTGGTTTCTTTATCACTCTTTTTCTGGGCATTGTTGTTGTACTTCCATTTTGTTGTCTTAGGAAGCAGTACCATTGATAAACAGATCCAGTTACAACCTAGCTATGCTCATTCTCAGCCATCATCATCAATCTCTCTTCGAGTTGATAAATTCCCACTTGAGCCTCATACAGTTCCTTCAAAACCTCCCAAAGAGCCTTTAGTTACTATCAATAAACCAATTCTTCCTCCTGCCCCAGTAGCTAACTCTAGTTCCACCTTTAAGCCGCCTAGAATTGTCGATAGTAGCGGTGAGAAACAGGAGTTTAAGTTTATAAGAGCGTTGAAGACAGTAGATAACAAGAGTGATCCGTGTGGAGGGAAGTATATATATGTTCATGATCTACCTTCGAGGTTCAATGAGGATATGCTTAGAGATTGTAAGAAGCTTAGTCTTTGGACTAATATGTGCAAGTTCACTACCAATGCTGGTCTTGGTCCGCCGCTTGAGAATGTTGAAGGTGTCTTCTCGGATGAAGGCTGGTACGCGACTAATCAGTTTGCTGTTGACGTGATATTTAGCAACAGGATGAAGCAGTACAAATGCTTGACAAATGATTCTTCTCTTGCTGCTGCGATTTTTGTGCCGTTCTATGCTGGATTCGATGTAGCTAGGTATCTCTGGGGATACAATATCTCAACGAGGGATGCTGCTTCGCTTGAGTTGGTTGATTGGCTTATGAAGCGGCCTGAGTGGGAAATAATGAGTGGAAAAGATCATTTCCTTGTGGCTGGTAGGATAACTTGGGATTTCAGGAGATTGTCTGAAGATGAACATGATTGGGGCAACAAGCTTCTCTTCTTACCGGCTGCCAAGAACATGTCTATGCTTGTGGTTGAGTCAAGCCCATGGAACGCAAATGATTTTGGGATCCCGTACCCAACCTACTTCCACCCAGCAAAGGACTCGGAGGTGTTTGAGTGGCAAGACCGGATGAGAAACCTGGAAAGGAAGTGGCTTTTCTCATTTGCAGGAGCCCCACGACCCGACAATCCAAAATCCATCAGAGGGCAGATCATCGACCAATGTCGAAACTCAAATGTTGGCAAATTATTAGAATGTGATTTTGGGGAGAGTAAATGTCATGCACCGAGCAGCATCATGCAAATGTTTCAAAGCTCTCTCTTCTGTCTGCAGCCACAGGGAGATTCTTACACCCGAAGGTCGGCTTTTGACTCGATGCTTGCTGGTTGCATACCTGTCTTCTTCCACCCGGGCTCAGCCTACACTCAGTACACGTGGCATCTACCCAAGAACTACACAACCTACTCGGTTTTCATCCCCGAGGATGATATTCGGAAGAGAAACATAAGCATCGAGGAGCGACTCCTCCAGATTCCACTCGAGCAGGTCAAGATAATGAGAGAGAATGTCATTAACCTCATCCCAAAGCTGATCTACGCAGACCCGAGATCAGAACTGGAGACACAGAAGGATGCATTTGATGTCTCGGTACAGGCCGTGATAGACAAGGTGACTCGGTTAAGGAAAAACATAATTGAGGGTCGAACCGAGTATGACAACTTTGTGGAAGAGAACAGCTGGAAGTATGCCTTGCTGGAGGAAGGCCAACGGGAAGTCGGGGGCCACGTGTGGGATCCGTTCTTCTCCAAACCAAAGCCCGGAGAAGATAGCAGCAGCGATGGCAATAGAGGCTCGACTATTTCAGCAGATGCAGCTAAGAATTCATGGAAGAGTGAGCAGAGAGATAAGACACAGTAAAAAAAGAGACATAAGCCAGATTTTGTTACGGTTTGGGATATAGTTTTCGGTTATTATTATACGGACCAAAAAAGAAAGATTTATTTTTGTTGTATTGGTGTCAAATGTAGTTTGTTCAGTTTCATAGAGATAAGTTTGTTTGAAATTTTTGTTGTATCAGTATCAGTACCCCCACAGAAATTAATAATAAGAAGTGTACCTTTTCAAGTTTTTAACTGAGGCCACACTGCTTATGTTTAACTATGCTATAATGTTACTTTTTACTTGAAGCTTTTATGTGATTTCATTGTGTTGCCAATCAAAAGCATAATTAAATCTTGTGTTGGAATCGGTTCTGATTCAAGCAGCCAAGGCAAAATAACACTCTCTAGAGACTTTCAAATATCGGTTAGTGAGTAATTGAGAACTCACGTGGGAGTCACGTGCGAAGTTGTTGAGGTTTGTTAAAACAGCTAGGGGTAGTTTCGACCTTTTCCCATGCTCTGTAATTCTCCTTCTCTGTGAGTTTTATTATCCGAGTTGTGAGATTCTTCTTCGAGTGTGTGAGTGATTTGTGAGCTGCCATTACTGTAAAATGAATATAAATTGATAAAGGAACTTGTGGAACTCGTAAACTGTGTATTGTCTCTTCTTTCTTCTCTGTTTCCAATACATCACTCTTACTTATTTGCGTGTTCAATTCTCATTCAACGTATGTGTTTAGATTCGAGTCAAATTCATGATTACAAATAACAATATAATGGTAAAATCGTTGCAAAATCGCATAACTATCAGGCAGCCTGAGTTCAAGGAATAGTGCGTGACAAAAATGGTAGAATAGAAAGTATCAAACCCCGCACATTAAATACTATGGATCCATTTAATAAATTTTTCATCACATTAAATACTAAAATACCCAAAATTTAAATCAAATAAATGAAAATAATATGAGTGAAAAGAGTTAGGTGGCCATTTGAGTAGTGGTGTCGGACTCAGAATAAATACTCTGCCGTGTGTAGGGAAGACAAAGCCGACCTTTGCTTCCTTTGTGCCTTTAGTTTCCTTGTGGAACCTACACGGGTCTTCTATAGACTGCTGCACTATGTTTAACAAGCGAAGAAGCCTTTGTTTGGAGTGAAGAACATGAGATTTTTTCTAATGTTGTTGTTTGGAGAGAAATCAGATCCTTTTGACAATGGTCCAAAACCCCAAACAATACAATGCTGTTATTCACTAGACTAATACCAATCATGTATTTGACTTTGTATAGTCCTAAACAAGATGTGTTTATCATCAGTAAATAAAAGATTCAATTTTCTGTTTGATATGCTTGTGGCACAAGATTTTATGGAATCGAATAAAACCCTAGCCAGGAGTTACAGGAAGCGTGCCTACTTTAGGTAGCTTTCTTTCTCTTCTTAGCTCTTCACTGGCTCTTGTGGTTCATAAGGTTTATCGTTGCTACTAGTCGAAGGCTCAACAATGTCAGAAACGTTGATTCTCAAGGTTTGTTGGGGTCCATCGTTTGAAGGGACATGGACAAGTGCGTCCATTATCAGAATCTCCCAGTCCCTTTGCTGGAGAAACCCGAACATGCTATCTTCTGTGAAGAAAAAGAAAAATGGGATCCAATGAGTGAGAAAAATGGCAAATGCAGACACCTAACAGACATTTTTCCTAAGAGACTGGTGCATTTTGACAACTTTTACCTCCATTGCGAACGGCTTTGAGATGCAAGATTCCGTTGCCTTGTGGTCCAATCACAGGAAACGAGCAAGACACTGAGTGCCTTTGGTGAGAAACAGCTAGTGATGCATTGTACCATGGTCCTTTCTCAATTGGCTCTCCAATGGCTTCAATCATCGCCTTGCTATTCATCACCTTATCCATCGCCTTGCTGAAAATTAAGCATATAAAGACTTCTTAAGAAATTGCCAATGCAAATACACATTTTTGAAAATCGTTTCATGTTACTGATTTGATGATACAAGGAGAAGAGCATAGAGATATTCACGAGGGGCATTGATCAAATGCACAACAAAATAACAAAATGGTGCAGACAGAACTCCTAAAGATGATTGTTCTGGACATTACAACGACTTCTTAATCGATTCCTACTAAGGACAGGACGAAGAAGTATCATTACTTGTAAAGTGGCGTCAACATCACAAGATAGGCAGAAATACACATGAGAAACCAGACTATATCTTTGTTAACGGGCGCATTGAACTTCACAGTGAAGCAGTGTCATGTTCTAAAGCATAAGGTTTCTCTTCTTTTGCTTAACCAGTTTCTCTATAAAGCACTCTATAAGCTTCAAGCCAAAACGGAAACAAGTAATGCACACAGCATTGATTGAACTACATTAATCACTAGCACCAAGAGTTGAGTTCCTTTTATTGTCTATTGAAGTTGACTCTTATGTCAATAAACCCGTTCCGCTGATAGTAACTCATGGTCAAATTGTTAGCTGCAGAGAATAGAAATCTATTCAAATGGTCTCAGCTCTCAAAATGGTTTTAAAAATTCTCTAAACCAGTTGTCCAAACTAAAAACATTCACTTGCTTTCAACTCAGTCACTCTCTTATAAAGCCTTCTCACAATCGATCAGAATCAGCAAAAAAACTACGAAATACACAAAAACCGATTCACAATTCAACTATCAGTGAAGTTACACATAATATGTACATTGCAATAGCTAAACTTAAATGGAAAGATAATGCATTTTTTTATGAAACGAATGTGATTACCTGCTACATCCACGATAAATAGAAAGGTCATCGAGAGCACTCAAAGCAACACCACCAGTGACTGTAATCAAGACAAAAGACACTGCCTTTCGACCAAAAGAGCCTAACTTTCCATCTTTCACAGCTTTGTCCGAGCTGTTCCAATAACATTACTTGAGCACATTTAACGACTAAAGGGTTCATACATAACAGAAATCATCCAAATTTCGAATCAAATTACGTTTCTTCCATATAAATTCTACTCAATAGGTCAAAAAGGGTGTTGATCCTTTCACCAAAAGGAGCATGGATCTTTCTTCGACTAGAAAACTAGGGAGATTTTGAAATCATAATCGAGATGAAAACTCCCGATTCGTAGTGCCAAAACATGGATTAAGATGCTCAAGGAAGCGAAATCGCAATTCAAAGCAGAAATTGGAATTTCATGGTCAAAAAGAAACTAACAAAGAAACGCAAAGTCAATCAGCAAAATCAGAAATGAACTTGGAGTCTAGATCAGAGAAAATGCAACATTTTGGGTACCTTGAGGTTGAAGATCCTTTGAAGAAAGAAGTGAGTCGCCTCGCGAACATTTTTCTCAGGTGAATTTTCGAGGATTTAGACCCGACTCACTGATTCGACCCGGAGCAGCTCGGTAGGGAAAGATCTATAGGGTTTTGGGTTTTGCAGCCACCATTTACATGTGAAAATATTTTTTTTGGTGAAATGAAAAAATACTTTATTTTTTTCCAGCTAATTGTTTTAGATCAAATATTTGTAACTACAACAATTATCTTTGTAATTACTATTCCAGTTTCCAAAAATTATTTAAGCTTGTGGATAAATTCAAATATTTGATCATTGCGAGCAAAATCACCATTCGCAAGTGTGCATTTTTACCCTTAGTAATCTTTTTGTTGAAAAAAAAAACACAATTAGTGGAAAACACTTTGGGCTATGACAAAGAAAAAGAGAAAGCCCATGTGCAGCCCACCATACAAAATTTGTCGTCCACTCAGAACATTCCACGTAGGAAAATTGTGGGTCCAATATGAAATTCGTTGCACGCGCCGTCATCATCTCTTTTACCACAGCCACCATCTCGACGCCAACGAGGAAAAGAAGAACAAACACAGAGCGATTACTCTATCGCCGGTACAAGGATCCCGGTGGAAGATTAACCTTCGAACGCTCTTCGCTTCGCTTCTCGAGGCTTCTTCTTTTTCTTCTCCTCGATTCGATTCTTTTCATGAATTTATAGGTGAGAATTTCGATTTTGGAATATGATCATCTCTAGGGTGGATCGTAGTTGAAGTTATGTTTGGTGATTGGTGGATATAGATTCGATGCGATAGGGTTTAGTTGAGGTTTTGCTAATTCGTTGAATAATGTGTTTGCTTTGGCGATGATTATGGTTTTTAGCTTCTTCTCTAGATTCTGCTTTTCCAGTGTTCTTAATTTATTTGTGAATTATCTGCATCCAATAGTAAAAAATTGAACTGTTTCTGTATTTAATCAGGAGACTCTTCAAATCATGCTGATTGAGTTTTGCATGATGAAAAGCTTCCTTGCTTACGATCTGTTTACTTGTAGCAGTTGCAAGAGCTGATTGGTTCTGTTATGCACCCATTTTGGCATCTCCAAGAATTCACTTTTAAGGTTTGAGTAATTCAGAAACTTGAGTGATTCTTAATTAATGCAGAATCTTACACATGTGATTTTGATTTTGTTTTCTAGAACAACAATGGGGACTCGCCCGTTGAGGTCAATTCCGAGGGATCTAAGTAACCTTGCACACACTTCTTCAACAATACCATCTTTACCAAACCCTTCAGTTACAGCAAACATTTCCTTCAATTCAGAACACAATCAACTCATGACAGGGCCTTATCATCTCCTATCTGCTAATGGTGGAGCAGTTGGTCATATTTATTCAAATGATCTCCATAATAACTCTTTCATCCCCGAGACATCAGATTGGAATCCTTCTTCACTCCCTGATATTTTTGATTTTTCTTCGGATTCTCCCATTCAAACCAATCAAATGGAGAATGGTGGCATCTTGGCATCTGATGAGATTCACAAAGAAAGTGACTGGTCATTATTTCATGAACCCTTTATTGCTGATGATGATCCTCTATTGTCTACTGACTTGGACGATCTTCTACTTGACCCCAGTTTCAACTCAGCTTCACAGGTTGTTAATATTGCTCCATGTTCTTTACTTTTCACGTCCTCTAAATTGAGTTCTTGCAATACATATTGTGTTTCTCTTGCCTCCTCGTATCACTGTTTTATAGCTAATGGTATAAAACACCATGAAAAGACCAATATTTTCTGAGAAGATATTGTTTCAGGTCCAGCAACCAACAATGCATTCGCAGATTCAGCAACCCCAAGTTGTAATGCAGCAGCCTTCTCCTTGTGTGGAATTGCGACCACTTGTTACCACAGTATCCTCAAACAACAACAACAACAATAGTAGCAACAGTAATAATAATGCAGCAGCTAAGGGACGTATGCGTTGGACGCCAGAACTTCATGAGGCTTTTGTTGAAGCTGTTAACCAGCTCGGTGGCAGTGACCGTGAGCATCTCTCTCTCTAATTCTTGTTTTCAAGTTCCTCAACTTTGAATAGAGTTGACGAGGATGAAGTTCTGTTTGTTCTGATTCAGTGTCTTGTTTATTGCAGGAGCAACTCCTAAGGGTGTGCTAAAGCATATGAAAGTCGAAGGCTTGACTATATATCATGTCAAAAGTCATTTGCAGGTTTAGTTTTTCTTTCTTCCTAACATTAATTTCATGCTAATCCTCATAATAATCCGTTGGTAATTTTTCTTGTTTATATTGCAGAAATATAGGACAGCTAGATATATACCAGAACCATCAGAAGGTAAATAGTGGCTCCCATTTTGTGATGAGTCTTCATATATATGCTTTTATTTTTCTTAAAATGAGGAAAGTATTGTATGGTGTTAGCTAATAGATACAAATTTGATCAGCTCTTGTTGATCTATCTTACTCTACTTTTATCTTGATATTTAGTTAAAAGGCTCTCGACATTGTTTGGTGCTTATCTTTTTTCTAGACCAAGAACCCTTTTTGAGGACTCATTTAGCCTTAGTTTACAATCTGAGCAGATTTTTTATGTTGATGATTTTTGTTGAACTTTCCACAGATTTATACATAAAGATTATTTCCTCTGATGATTAGCAGGTACGGCAGAGACAAAGTTGACACCGCTTGAGCAAATGACGTCTCTGGATACAAAACGGTGGGGTTTGGTAACATCGCAATTCACAACTGCTGCACCATTATTCTTTCTTATAAATTGTCATTATTGATTTTGCAGTGGGATAGATATCACTGAGGCTCTGCGACTTCAGATGGAGGTTCAGAAGCAACTACATGAGCAGCTCGAGGTACAATGATGAACATATAAGTCCTAGCTTTGCGGTGTTTTATATCTTTGTATACCTTGAAGTTGGAAACAGTATAGATGAAAATGGGCTTGTTTTGATGTGCTTTCAGATTCAAAGAAAAATGCAACTTCGGATAGAAGAACAGGGAAAGGCCCTGCTGATGATGTTTGAGAAGCAAAATATGGATTTTGGCAAACCGGAACAAGAAGACAAAACAAGCGCGAAATCACCTGAAAATGGTTTAGAGGAGTCAGATTCCCCGCGGCCGAAGCGTCCAAGAAACAATGAATGAAGGAAAAAGCTTTCTCGGGATGGTAGATCATAAAACTGTGGTTCTAGTGGAGTTGTAGAGTTTGACTTATTAGAGTTAGAGCTTTCTGACTTCTTCAGGCCTCCTCTCTCTATACTTTTTTTTTTCCCTTTAAACTTTCAGATTCTCTGCTCTCTCTAGGAAGAAACAAAAATAAGAGCAATGTGTTTGGTCTAATTTTTCCATCTTTAGGATGTAATCTGAAAGCAGATTCTAGATTTAGTGTCAGTGTTTAGGTGAAATAAAACTAATTAAATTTAGAGCTTTTCCCTATAAACTGCGTTTTTAAAAAAAAAAATTTATGCATACAATCAACTCATTACTTTAGAAAAAGCAACGTTCAAAGACTCGAAGCTGATAAATGTAGTGAAGATCGTATTGTTTTTGTTTATATAGCAGATGTGCAAAAGGTTACTTTTTGTCCCACATCGGTAGGCTAGTGAATGTTGGTCATAAACATCTCTTATAAAAAAGAAGCTGTGCCTTATTTACAATTCATACCTTTCTCGGCCTTTTGGCTAAGATCAAGTGTAGTATCTGTTCTTATCAGTTTAATATCTGATATGTGGGCCATCGGTCCACACGATATTAACTCTATTTTTTAAGGGAAGAGGCCCATTAAGATAGCTTGCTATCTGGGCTTCTGCGAGTCGCCCCTGCGTTGCACTATTGCACGGGCCTGGCTTAACCCGCCAATTAATTAGTCTACTTTTTGAGTATTCCTCTCTTTCCGGGTATTTCATTTGTTAGAAGAATTTTCAAATATAGTTGATCTGCTAAATAAGAAACCAATTATTATGAAATTTATACGCCGATTGTCCTAGAGTTTGTCCCTCATTAATGTTATGCCAAATACATTTATACAGAAACTTAATTTACATGTAGAGAAAATCAAGGTTGCATGTGAGAATTTGCTGTCACCGATAAGCTAGTAGAAAATTCATATTTGTTATTCCTTGTCTTATGCGTATATCTAATCCATAACAACGTTTCTGATGAAGAGAAACAATGACAACTTATACTACCAAAACTTGCACTTGTGTACCTAGGTTTCTTTTTTTGATAGAAGGCTTAAGTGTACCTAGGTTTCTCTTCTTCACGTCAACACTCTCTCATGCCAAAAGTATTAATTGTCACATTACTTATTTAACTTATAAGCCTCTTTTTCATTGGGAAAAATGTCATATCTTTCTCTACTTTTACCAGCTTTGGTTCAGTTTTCAACTTATAGCAGATGATTTCTCACTCGGGTTTGAAAAGAGTCCTTGGTGGCAACGTAACTTTGATCACCACTTGGTTGGTAGTTCTGACTTCTGAATCTCGGATCCGCCGGTTTACTGGTCTCGTGGTTAATCAAGTATGCAGACAACATCGTCAAGGTAAAAGATCAAACTTGTCCTTCACAATTTATCACAAGAAAGTATATATTAAAAAAACACTTCTTTATGTAGCGCCAGTTGTTCTCTTTAGAAATAAAAATTCTGACAAAAAAAAAACTTGTTAAAAAAAAAAATTTGTTTATATATTTTTTTCTTGGGATTTGGAGTTTGACCAAAACAATAGAATTTGTTCATCGCGCAATTGGCGAGATCTTTGGTGATTTGTGGATTAAGATTCGATTAGGTCCAGTTTAGGTTTTGGAAGAAGGGTATAGGGATGAGTCGTGGGAATTATAAGAACCCTTGCTTGACCATGCATCAGCCATGGGCTTCGCTTCTGGTCCATGGTATCAAGCGCATCGAAGGCAGGTCCTGGCCAGCTCCGATTCGAGGTATAAAACCTAATTTTCGTCTGAGATCAGCTTTGTTGCCACTGAATCAATATTAAGAAACTGGTTTTTGAAAGTTGCATAACTTTGAATTATTGAAATTGGAAGATTGTGATAGTTTTTTTTTTTTTTTTTTTTTTTTTTTGGTTTTAATAGATTGTGATAGTTGTTGCATAACTTTGAATAAAGATGTTGGTTTAAACATTGTAATAGGGCGTCTATGGATTCACGCTGCTAGTAAAGTCCCTGATGAAGCTACTATCAAAGCAATGGAAGAGTTTTATCGTGAAATTTATGCTGTTGACGGCATCACTGATATTCAATTTCCCCAACATTACCCTGTTTCAAGACTAATTGGTATCTTTTTACTAATCTTTGTATTTGAAAGGAAATTTCTATGTTATATAGTGTAAGTAAGACCTGATTTGCTTGGATCATATTTGTTGGTATAGGATGTGTTGAGGTTGTTGGTTGTGTCACCTGCGATGAACTTCAGAACTGGGATGCTTTACCTCAAGGGGTACAAAAATTTACTATTTGTTTTTTCTTGCTATATGCTATTCTTTGACATGAAAACAGCTCATTATCGATGATTCTAGAGGATAATAAGCAAAATTCCAAAACTGTTTTTTGGTATCTAATAGGTGAGGCTTGAAGGACAAACCAATTTCTGTTGGCTATGTGAGAAGCCACAGGTGAAGTTCACTTCATTCTTTCGTTTTTTTTCTTTTTCCAGTTTTCGTTTTGATTAGCTATTTAACATCAACTTCTCCAGAAACTGATTATTCCATTTGAGATGCGTGGGTACCAGGGCGTCTATAACTTAGAAAATAAGGTAATCGTGCTCTTCTTTAAAACCTTAGAATTGGGAGTTCTTAGACTAGTATAAGATAGTAGTTCTAGTTACTTACTTTTTTTTCTAAATGACACAGATTTATGTAGGAGCAGCTAGAGGTCTTATGCCTTCTCAAAACTCTTTTATGGTGAAATTCCCTCTTCCAGACCCAAAAGACCCGTTTTCTTTAAAACCCGGTTCTGTTCCATGTACAGTACAAGATAAGAAAGCACTTGAGATAGAACAAGTTACTAGTCTCACAGCTGCTATAGCAGGTGCAAAAGCAGCAGCTACACAATTTTCAAAGAAGGGACAAAGTCTCCAAACAGATAATACCTATGAGTACACAACAAGAAGTAAGAGTAAAGCTAGTGAAGAGGATGCAAAATCCTTAGATAACCTGGTTCTTGGTTCTGGTGGAACGTCTGAACGCACTTATACAACAAGAAGCATGAACAAACGCACACAGGTGGGTGAAGATGGATGTAGTGAAAGTCGCAGCAGAGTAGAAGATGATCCAAAATTGACAGTGAAGTACAATGTGGAATCTAATAAAAGAAGTGTAGTCGCAAGGAGAGAGGACAGGAATACAAGTATTGGTGAAAGAAGGTTTGATCCTGGAACTGCCCGGGTATGTATACTTTTCGCATTAAGCCATTGTTACATTTAATTTAATAGATGACTTTCTTTGTCTGATTCCGTTTTCATGTGTGGAAATTATCTCAGATTATGGCTGCTGCAATTAGGAACTTGAAGCCATCGTCTTGATCTACTGTGACAAGGTTGTACCATATTTTGCATTGTGCTTTCTAAAACATTTTCATTTTAAAGTTTGGCGTCACTATAAGTTACAGTGAGTTTATATAGGTTATTATGTACATTCTCCTTTCATATATGAGATTCTTTTTATTGTCCTGTTAAAGGAATCAGATGGACCAAAGTTTTATGAATATCCAAAACAAATGTATAAGGAATCTTGGAGAAGCAAAAACTAGACAACAATGTAGCCATGACCGAACAAATAGAAGAACAGGGAAAGGCCCTGCTGATGATGCTTGAGAAGCAAAATAAAATGGGTTTAGGCAAACCGGAACAAACGCCTGAATGTTGGTGGTAGAGTTTTCTGTGGAGTTGTAGAGTTTCACAGAAACTAACTAACTAAGAGCTTTAGTAAGTCTTCTTGAGATCGTATTCTTTTTGCTTGTATGGCAAAGATGTGCAAAAGGAAGCTGGGCCACACTCTCAATTCATACATTTCTCGGCCTTTTGGCTAAGATCAAGTGTAGTATCTGTTCTTGTCAGTTTAATATCTGATATATGGGCCATCGGTCCTCACGATATTAACTCTATTTTTTTAAGGGAAGAGTCCCATTCAGATAGCTTGCTATCTGGGATTCTGCTAGTCGCCTCTGCGTTGCACTTTTGCAAGGGCCTGGCTCAACCCGCCAAGGAATTAGTCTAATTTTTCCTTAGTTCTCTCTATCCAAATATATTTCATTAATTAGAAGAATTTTCAAATCTAGTTGATTTGCTAAATACAAAACCATTTATTATGAAATTTATACGTCGATTTTCCTAGAGTTTGTCCCACACTAATGTTATTCCCAAATAATACAGAAAATTTACATTTTCTAGATACAGAACCATTCACTATGAAATTTATTCACTTGGTTCTCATCGGACTAACTGAACGGGGCTAATGATCCTATGACAACATTTTTTATTCCTTCACTTGTTATCGATTCAAATTTTCTCCTGGGTTTTGGGGTTTTCATGAATTCTTAGGTGAGAATTTCGATTTTATATATGGTTGGACTGTTGGAGGATAAGATCACAACAAGTATTTATATTTGAGATAGGTCGAGATTTTCGTTGAGTAGAATAGAGTTCGGCTTAGTAATTAGATCGGTATAATTATCAGGTCGGGTTTACTCGTAGAATTTGAGTTCGGTAAACAAGATAGTTTTCCAAAGATAAAAGTGTGTATGTATTATTTTCCTTTTTATTTTTCGAGAGCTTTACAATAAATGAGATGGGTGTACTTATAGTAAATACTTAGACGGTTTGTTGTCTTGAACCTGACGCCCGAACTGACGCGTGGCCAGGGCGGTTGGCTTCTTGGGTTTGTCATAAATGGGCCTGAATGATTAATGGGCCGAGCTGATTTGTGGGGAGGGTTTGCTAAACCCACCTCCAACATGGACCATTGTGTTTGCTTTGGCGTTGATTCATAACGTTTGTAGCTTCTTCATTGGATTTTGGTTTTTCAATTGTCACAAATTTATTTGAATTCTTTAATGTTGCCTTCTATCAGTAATTTGGAGAGACTCTCCAAATGTTGAAAATACAGAAGTAACTGTATGAATGAACTGCAAGTAAAATTTGTGTTTTCATTTTATGTTTACCTGCTTTGGTTTTTTGTTGTATGTGCAGAGAGTTTTGCGTGTTAAATCAATGAAATGAAGAGAAAAATAGACATTGGGTTTGAGGGATCAGCTAATAAGATTGGGGTTGGAATTTGTGACACACGACAGTACAATCCTAGCCTGGTCACGGATTCCTTCATAGAGAGACTGCACATCACCATATAGACCACATTCTTCCTTTAGTTAAGTCAGCTCTTGAAACTTGTTTAGTAACGAGTGCACACCAACAGATTTGTGTTATTCTCTTCAAGTAAAGCTATAACTTGTTTATAAATGATAAACAGAATGCTAAGTTTGGACATTTTAAATGATTGTTGATCTCGCAGGAGACGATGTTGGTTGAGATAACAGAAAGAGACAAGAAAGACGTTTTGATAGTTGGTGGACGAGGACCATGTGCTCTGAACTTGATGGTAAGTTATTTGCAACGGATGACCGATACTGCATCGATAATGGAGCGATGATCGCTTACGCGGGTCTACTCGCATTTGTTAACGGTATGAAGACGCCGATTCAAGACTCCACCTTTACGCAGCGGTTTCGTACAGATGAGGTTCCTGCTGTTTGGCCAGAGAATGAAGACTTAGTGCTTAGGGATAAGAATGTTGCTGTTGATTGATTGTGTACTGTACCCATTTTTTTATTTTTGTTCAACTTGATCAAATTAGTTTTTGATAAGTTAAGGTTAAATGTATTTTTGTTAATGAAATGGTTATGTTTTGCAGAGTTTTTAGTGAATTGAAAGGGTTACTTTTGTTTGTAATTTTCATATATTGTGTAGAGAGTTTGCAATAAAGAAAAAAATGGTATTTTTTTAAATTTTGCCAATAAGATTGCGACAATATATTTGGAATTAATGAGCCGGCGATATAGAAAAGAGGGTTAAATTGAAAATTCATAAAGAAGGAAAATTAGGGTTAGACTCGATCATAGCTGCGACTATTATTCTCTTCTCTATTTTTCTCATTTTCTCTCATTCTCTTTTCAAAGACAAATCGAACGATGAGGGGATTGGTGAACAAACTCGTTTCCAGATCTCTCACCGTTGCCGGGAAATGGCAACAGCAACAGCTTCGCCGTCTCAACATCCACGAGTATCAGGTTCCTCTCTTCATTTCGATTTTGAACATTCTATAGTATCTGCTCAGTTTCGTGGATTCGCTTTTCAAGTGCGAATTTTGAGTACGATCTGTGTCTTTGTCTGTTGTTTTTGGGGTTGATCCAGTGATTGATTTGATGGGAAGATAGAATTGCGGTGTATTGAGTGAATCTCTAGGAGTTGTTGTATTTTGAAAGTAAGCTCTAGTTGAAATCGAATCGTCGTCTGGGTTTAAGGAAAATGTAATTCGGTGGTTTTATTGTTGTATTGATGTTTCTGATGCAAATCAGGGAGCTGAGTTGATGGGGAAATACGGAGTTAATGTACCTAAAGGAGTAGCTGTTTCTTCATTGGATGAAGTTAAAAAGGCTTTGGACGAAGTCTTCCCTAATGAAAGCGAGGTAAATTATTATACTTGGGACTTGATTCTTATTGCATTTAACTCTGTATTGGTAGTTTTCTAATGGAAGAGTGTCCTTTTTTTGTGATATAGTTGGTTGTTAAGAGCCAGATTTTGGCTGGTGGAAGAGGTCTTGGAACATTCAAGAGTGGCCTTAAGGGTGGCGTTCACATTGTTAAACGTGATGAGGCTGAAGATATTGCTGGTATTGTTCAGGACTTCTTCTTTGTGGCCTTCTCAATTCTTTTTTTTTTTTGGTCGTAGAATTGATTGATCAATTTCAATTTTTTTTATCATTTGTAGGAAAGATGCTAGGACAAGTACTTGTCACTAAGCAAACTGGTCCTCAAGGCAAAGTAGTTAGCAAGGTTTGTAGCAGTTATTCATGAAGCTCATAATTGGTGTTTTTCTTCAGTTCTTGTGGACTTGGCTTATACTTTCTTTGTATCTTGATTTTGAGCAGGTTTATTTGTGTGAGAAACTGTCACTCGTCAATGAGATGTACTTTTCCATTATTCTGGACCGTAAATCTGCTGGACCGGTATGCATGCTACTACGCTAATGATGAATTACTATTCATTTCTCTACTTCTAGGCATGCGGTTCTCACTCCCTGTCAGCAATATCTAAAACGCTTTCCTTTCCTATTTTCAGTTGATCATTGCCTGTAAAAAGGGTGGTACCAGCATTGAAGATCTTGCGGAGAAGTTCCCTGACATGATCATCAAGGTTGTGACCGTTTGATATGTAGTTGATGCTCTAATCTCTAGTAAATATTATTCTGAGATTCTTTCTCATGCGGGTTTTTGACTCCTCAATTGATGTATTTGCGTAGGTGCCAATTGATGTATTTGCAGGAATCACTGATGAAGATGCTGCTAAGGTTGTGGATGGTCTGGCCCCCAAAGCTGCTGACAGAAAAGATTCGATTGAGCAAGTAAAGAAGCTATACGAACTCTTCCGCAAGAGTGACTGCACAATGTTGGAAGTAAGTTCTCTCTCTGTGTCTTGTTTCTACACTCTTCTTTTCAGTTGTCAAAATCATTTGTTGAACCCCCAAATTTCTCTTGTAGATCAACCCCCTTGCGGAGACATCCACTAATCAGCTGGTAGCTGCTGATGCCAAACTAAACTTCGATGATAATGCTGCTTTCCGACAAAAAGAGGTTTTCGCCATGCGTGATCCAACACAGGAGGATCCACGAGAGGTCTCTGTCTATATCTTGTATCATCTAGAAAGCTATGTTATGTTGTTAAGTCGAGAAGACAGATGTTAAAAGGAAAAGTATGTGTTGCTTCTCATAGGTGGCTGCTGCGAAAGTTGACCTGAACTACATTGGTTTAGACGGAGAGATTGGTTGCATGGTGAATGGTGCTGGATTGGCCATGGCAACCATGGACATTATTAAATTACATGGTGGAACTCCCGCCAATTTCCTTGACGTTGGTGGAAATGCTTCTGAGCACCAGGTAAAAAAAAAACCTACTTTCTTCACTTTAAGGAATCGCTATTCTTGTGGATTAAAACCCGATTTTAATGGAGGTTTGTGACAAACAAAAATTAGGTGGTGGAAGCGTTTAAGATTCTGACATCTGACGATAAAGTGAAAGCAATCTTGGTGAACATATTCGGTGGGATAATGAAGTGTGATGTGATTGCTAGTGGAATTGTGAACGCTGCAAAAGAGGTGAGGAGGAAGAACCTTCTTAGCAAGTAGTTGGTATAGAGTAAGATTATTATTCATGACTGAAAAATTATATCGATTGTGTGCAGGTGTCACTGAAAGTGCCAGTGGTGGTTCGTCTAGAAGGAACAAATGTTGAACAGGGAAAGAGAATCCTCAAGGAAAGTGGAATGAAACTCATAACGGCTGATGATTTGGATGATGCAGCTGAGAAAGCGGTTAAAGCATTAGCTCACTAATCTCTCTATATACCACAAGCTCAGTTTGTCAATTGTTTTATGGTTGACGCCCAATTACACTTTCTTGCGGATATCATTTCCTCGGAACAGATCAATAATGAACTGGTCTCGTTTTTTTTGTGCGATCGAAAGAAGGTTTAAATCGGAATGTCTCATCTTTTTGTATCTAACCCAACTCAAGGTTGTTCACTTTTTATGGTTTCAAGTTTTTCTCATACATTCACACTAATCCACAAAGTTTCCAAAAACTTGTCCCTCAGTCCACCAAGTTTCCGCAGCTTTTTTCTGGAACTTGAATATGGGTTAGTTGCATATAGCAACAACTATCTTCTGTTTCGTTGATAGATTTACTAAATTTTTTATGTTTGTTTGCTTGCTTTTTCACCATTTCTGTGAAGGCATTGACAATGATTAACGAGATTGATAATGTGACAACCATTGCCTCCCTAAGTTAAAAAATACAATAGAAAGGCATTGCAATCTGATAACTGTATATTTTTTAACAAACTTTTTTTATGGTTCGTTCCTCTTTCCATATTTTCTTTGTTGATAATCTATGTTGCTCTTAGAAGAGAAAACAAAAATCATACGTGTATTTATATGTATAAAATCATTACCAAAAATAGATGTATGTACAAACCCTACATATATTACTTGAGGAGACATGTAGAAAAAACTCAAGATAAAAAAAAATAGTACGTATCATTTTAGCTTGAAACGCATATAATCTAATATTGAATTTATCATAACTAGTAGAATGCCAACGATAATAACAAATTTTAATGCATTCTCAATTTATAATATATATTATGTCCGATAAGATATATTATTGGGCTAACGATTTTTGTTTTTCCATCAAAACTATCATATATCATCAGATATCCCTCAAACTTAAAGTCTTCATTTAGTTCCCAACAAAACAAAATTTCAAATCTATTTCCACACAAATTGAAACATCGGTAAACTTGAATTTAAACCGATTCTTCTTCTTCCTTTTCAAACTCTATTAAAGTAGATTAAACTTTTTAACTTCATAACTTCTTCAATTTTTAACGGATTTGAGTGATTTTGGTGTCTATCTCATTTTAACCCTATCCAACCATCCGATCATTTCTTGTCTATCAACAAAATTATGACCATTTAAATTTCAATTTACCGTCTGTCTATTTACAGTCAGTCGAAGAAGAAGTTAGACTGTAAATTAAAGTATAGCCAGTCATAACAGTCATAACTTTGTAGATCGAGAAAATATTATAAGCGATGATAGAAAAAATTATAAGCGATCTGTCAAATATATATATATATATATATATATAACCGATCAAAACGAGCCTGAACATCTCATCTCTTTTGCTTTCAAATCTTTCGAGAGATCATTTGCAAAAGTTGTACTTATAACTATCCAACGAATTTTGTTGCAATGATCCAAAGGAGAAAATGACTAAACCGAAACCTAAAATTTAGCAAGAAATTTGTTGATTCTTAAATCTGAAACATTCACGCCAAACTCAAAAGAAATATACAAAAAATAAAAATAAAATAAAAAATAATGATTAATAGATAGTAGGCATGAAAGTCTTTAACAAAGAAATGGATAATAGATGGTTTAGTTAGAATTTGAAGCATCTGCGACACTAGTGCATATAATTTGTCAAAACATTTAATATCGATATGTACCTACTTTTTTTTAGTAGAAAACTATTACGTACAAAATGTTCATTCTTAATCCAGATATATTTTTTTCCATTTCTTTCACAATCGAAATACATAGCAATAAAATAAACCTCAAAAAAGAAAAGAAAACCACTTATGATTTTTCAGTAAAAGGGATTAGAAAGCTAATGGTCTATTGATTGATTGATCAAGTTGAAACTTTCTCGCAACACTATAAGATGATAATGATGCATAAGCTATTTTTGAACCAAAAGGATTCAAAGCTTGGACTCAGACAATGAGCTTTTAATTACCATTTGATCCATTTTACTCGGAACTTTTACAAAAGTCAAAACAACACACATGTTCAAGTATTTAGGCTTGATGATTTCTTCATCTTCATCTTGAAAAAGGTAATTCTGGAACAGCTCTGTCCTTCAGCCGCAGCTTAGGTCTTTGTTTATAGGTTCAATTTTTTTGTAATTACCGAGAAATGGTCTTCACTCGTCCTCTCCCTTGCATTGTCGATTTCACTAGATTATTGATGAAGAATTTTGATGTTGTGATCATTCTCTGCTAATGATAGGAATTTCACATGATCTCTATATTTGCAATCTTTTAAAGAATTGTTTATGTTGGAACTTGTTTCTTGACAAAGTGGCCTTAGCCATTTTCTGGTGGATTTTTCGGTGAAAATGTTCATCGGAATGACTGGTCTTGGGCACGATAAAATCGTCACCGCAAGCACTACATGGTAGTGTTTTAAAATGTCAAAAACGAAGT
The DNA here is from genome assembly GCA_028015245.1 of Cardamine occulta. Taxonomy (NCBI): domain Eukaryota; kingdom Viridiplantae; phylum Streptophyta; class Magnoliopsida; order Brassicales; family Brassicaceae; genus Cardamine; species Cardamine occulta. The sequence continues at coordinate 431,976 of CM051377.1, forward strand.
TTGTTTAAATGAGAAATTAATGTCCAAAGTGAGAAGTTTAAAAAGAATTATAAGCTTTGAAATTTGATTAAGTGTCAAATATTTCACTTTGGAAATGAGAGGAGAAATCCAACCACTATTGGTTTGGATTTAAGATATGAGATTTGGGAAATAGGCTTACAACCCATAAGTTATTTTACTTTCCCTAAATTCATTTGATTTAAAATTATTGATTAAATAAACAAATCTCTTTATTTGAAATGTTTATTTGTAACAATAAAAAAATCAATGTCGACATTTAACATAATCAATGTGGGAATATATTCCTTTGACTTGGTCATGTAATATCAATCCTCTTAGAGCATCATTATTGGGGTCTCTTAGAGGGGTTGTTAACCAAAATAAAAAATATAAAAATAATAATAATTGTGAACAGTGTAAGAACCGGTTTTTAAGGGGGTTCTTATACTGTTTTTAGCCATGTGTCAACCCCTAATTTGCCAAATTTTGTTTAATGCCGGTTTTTTTTGCCAGATTTTTTTTACCTACTTTTTTTTTTACTTTTTTTTAACTTTAACTTAAAAAAAAAATTAAAATATTTTTTTTAAAAACTTTTTCTTAATTTCAACTTTAAAATTCTAAACTTTTTTTACATATTAATGAATTGGAATCGTTCGGTGGGTGAATAGAAAGCGATTCATAGACAAGATTAGAAAGAAACCCAAATTGAGCATTTTTTTGCATTTTTTTTATAAAAATCTATGTTTAAAATGTTATGTTTTTATGTTAACTATGTTTAATTAAAAAAATAAACTCTATTTAAAATAAAAAAAAATTATTAAAAAAAAATTTACCAATAAAGCAGCAAAAACAGAAGTTTCTTAACAGAGTTTCTTAACTTCAAAATTATAATTAAATATTACTTAAGAAACCCAAATGAGTTTCTACCAATAATGATGCTCTTAATGACATGATTATTGTCGTAACTCCTCCATATGAATTTTGACGTTGCACTTTGTATATTAAGCAAAGTCATTGTCTTTACACACTCATCAACGAAACACACACAACAAATCCCACTTCTTCTTCTTTCTCTAGTATTGAGTCGGAGAGTACATCACAGATTTGAGTTTGTAAGCTCTTGATTTTGAGTGGTGCGAGACAAGAGAAACCAAGTAATTTTATCCTGGGATTCTTGAACGTATCAAACCGGCACACTACGGGCTTTAAAAGAATTAAGGAGAGAGATTTCATCTCGACTCTACTTCCTTCTAAATTCTAATCAATCTACGGTATTGAAATTATATTTTTCATTCTGATTCTTATGTATTTTCCTTTACAATTTCAGATTGTATCTAATTGTTAAATCCGGGTCTAACAGTTTATGACAAACTTATCAACCTTGGCTTGCTTCATCTTTTCTCGGGAAGATGATGAAACTTGGTTTTGAGCCTGATATAGTCACAGTTATTACTTTGATCAATGGATTCTGTCTTGGGCCATGTCTATGGTTCATTCGGATGTTGTAATGTATACAACAATCGTTGATAGTCTTTGAAAAAAACGGACATATGTGGATCGTCCAAAATTCTCCTTGCATAATTAATAAAATAATATTACAAGAATGAACAAGAAAATCTAACATTGGTGTGTTCAATAAAAATTAGCCATGTGGAGCAGCAAAGTCTCTACGTTGACTCTCCTTTCAAAAATCATCTCTATTGTCGAATTGAGGCATAGATCTCACGGAACCAGTCTCAGACATATATTCCGACATGTTATCAACATCGGATCTTCTTGTCGATCTTGATGACCCTCCATTAACGGTTTCTTTCGTCTTCTTCTTCTTCCTCTTCGATTTCTTCGGAATTTCCGTTAATCCACGAGGCCATGAAGACAAGTCTTCTTGCTCTGACACTTTCTTTGGTCTCCTCGACGATGAAGATGTGCCTTTGTTCGAAGACCGACGTTTAGTTTTGTCTAAAGAATGTTCCTTTGTCGGAGAACCTTTCTCCGAAGCTGATTTCCTCGTAGATTTTGGTAGTTTTGGTAAATCTCTAGACCGACCACCATATTCCGACATACATTGCACGGAGGAATCATCATCTTCTCCGCCTCCTTCACCAGATTCGAATCCCCCGCCAGCATTAAACTCAGTCATCTTTCAAATCACATCATAACCAACAAATCAATTACGAGTTTTAAGAAACAAAAGAAGAAGAAAAGAGTAGTTAGTAATTACGAACATACCCAGCTTGGTGCGGTGGCATTAGCGGATGGTCCATCCCAACCGATATGTGCAACATGCTTTACATCCGTTGGATTTCCGATTTGTATTTCTTCTTCTTTTTCACTTTCTACCATCATTTTTAATCAACACCAAAAAAGCTATATTAATTCTATAATCTATATCTATGTATATTAACCCTCAATCACAAATGTACTTACCATGCATGCATGCAAATTTTCTACGTAATATATAGCATCATAGTATTGCAGAAGTGAGTTCGAGGTTTTATATATATAACGTAAAAATAGATTAATCATCTTAGTTTCTAATTTAAATAAACTTTGATACGAAAAAAAAGGATGACAAAACAAGAGATTGAGGATGAACTTACCAAATACTTGAGAAATGTATCGCAGCCCTTTCAAGAGGCTTTTCATCTTGGAGCTTGACATTGCGAGTTGCAGAGATCTCTTTTTAGGTATATGATTTTTTTTTTCCTTTTTCTTTTGGGGTTTAATTAAATAAGAAAAAATGGGGAAAACTATGCCATGCAAGAACAAAAAGATTTAGTATCTCGGAAAACTAGTTGTTCAAACCTCACTTTTCCCAGATAATAAGAAGGTGGTGACGGAAAAAATTGAAGAAAACGAAATGATAGATAAACAATTGTAGAAGAATATTGCATATATATAGTTCAAGAACCCAAAATATTCTTCGGAGACAAACAAGAATTCATCTCAGAAAATTGTTGGTTTATCTTTTTTTTTTCAGATTGTTCTATCAAAAAGAACGGATTATAAACGTATAAGAGCATGATTATTGATAGTAAATAGGTTAGAGGTAATATATGTTGGAGGTAATATAGGTTGGAGAGAGATAGAGATAGAATGTTATATTTACTGGTAATATAGATGTTATTTTTAGAACTTTTGGTGATAGTAAATATAGATTTTGATTTAATTAAATTGATTTAATTTATATTTACTCACTATATTACCTATTGATAATCATGCTCTAATAACGGAAAGTTTAAAGATAGCTAGAAAATTATTTTAAAATTCACCTACACAATCCTAAGACTTTTCAGGAGGGGAAAAAAAAAATGTTTGTAACAATGATGGGTGGAGAGAGTATAAAGGTGATGATACGGCAAAAAGGATTGGAAAATTGTTTGTTTAAACCAAAAATTTCGTCAATCTGATGGTTGAGAATTGTTTATCTATTACTATCAGAAACAATCAAATTTAGAATTAGTACATAAACATTCGTTTTTCCGTCCATCAATGAATAATCGTAAACATAGAATTGATTTTATCTTTTATTTTTTCAAAAATTAATTTATCTTAATGAACTTCAATATTTATGGACAACATCATACTTAAGAAAATGGAAATGATAGTTTTACCATAACAAAAATTGGGTTAAACATGTTTAGATATTTTAATTTCGTTGTTTAACTACTGCAAAATTGTGAAATTTTCAGCTATTTTCGTATATAGACATCTAAATTATAAAATAAACTATATGTTACCATCATATAACATTTATTATTTTAGGATGTAATATAATTGGTTAAATATTGATACATTCATTTACTAGAATACCAAATTAATATTTCTCAAAAAAAAAAGTGTTAAGTTTCATCCAAATTATTGTTTACATAATTAAAATTATATATATTTTCTATTTAGTAAATTTTCTCAAAATAGAAAACATGCACGAAAAAACAGACAAATGTGAAAAATACATAAACATCAGAAAATGAAGAAATGAAAGAAGAAAATAATCATCAGAGCATTCTCATCATCTCCATCCAGAACCTTTCAAGAAATTTCTGGCCGGCGATGAACAAATTTCTGATCAAAAACTGTATTAGTATCTGTCGATATATAAACGCATCAAGTGGAGGCTTTGAGCAAATCTTTATTGCTTATTACTATTAGCCTGCAAAAAACACACATCATCTGCATTAGTATAAATGTATAATATATACATCTTCAATAGCTTACAAAATGAGAAAAATAAACCTTTTTCAGGAATTTTTCATGGATCTTCAACGCTTCTTTACATGCTTTTTTCGCGTCAAGATTACCCGCAATGTCTCCTAGTATCTGCAAACCAAACTTAAACTTCAAGCTGCTGAGTTTTTTCATCTTTTGGGTTTCTGCGAAAGAGGGAAACTGTAAAGAGAGAGACCTGAACAACATCGTCTAAGCCTTTCGCCTCTTTCAAGAGACGTTTGTTCTTTGTCTGTAGAACGCTCGCAACCACAAAGACAGCAAGCGTATTGTGATGTTGCTCGTCCTGCCCACTGCTTATGTATTTCCTCTCAAACTTACCATACCGTTTTAGTAACTTGGGATCAGATGCTGCGCTGTTTCGGTTTTCTAGTTCCTCATATGTTGCAAACATGGTTGGATTGTATTCCATAGCCCACATCAGCTGTAACCATAATCCATCTCACATTATTCTCATCACTCGAACAGCAGAAAACCCAAAAAAACATCATTAACATAAAGAGCAAGATCTTGCCGGCTCCAGAAACAATCATATCAAGTAAAACCAGGAACCAATACAACAAATGCAGAAAGTTTGAATATGAACAAGCAATGTTATTCTTACCTCCCAAAGGTACAAAGCGTCAAGGAAGGAGAATTCTCTCCTGAAAAGTACCATCAACATCCGAATAGCAAACAGATACTCTCCACCATCGAGATCCTCTGTCACGTTCAAACGTTTTAGCTCATCAACAAGAAGAGTATGTTTATAACAGCAAAGCACTCTTACCTAGATGTTGATGGAGACGAGGATCAACTGTTTTAATGACCTGTGAGAGCACACCCAGCTGAGTCTGAACACCCATTGATGTTGCTGTTGCCCTGAAATTTTCTCTCTGAAATTCAATAAAAACCAATAAACCGTGAATACAACAGTCTTGTGATGACATAAAGCATGAGAGTTATGTCATAGGTTATTAGTTATTACTAGTCTTCGCATTGCACGCTCAAAGCACCAGAAAGCATCGGCTTCATCATCAAAGAGGATTACCATTGGTGAGCATATATCATTCATTCCTACATATGAGTAGACAAAGTGAATCACTTCTGTTTTTATTTTTAAAGATTAATCGTTAACAGCAAGTACACTAACCTTGAACATAACCAATATCAAGATTCAACCATGTATATATGGCAAGAACATCCCATAGTTTTGATTGATTACTATCATTCTCATAAAAGCAGAGATACCGATCTGTTCTAGCAACATCAAGACCTGCAAATAAAATTTCACCATATTAATTAGGTGTACAAGAATATATAAAAACATGTTATACAGATATATTATATATGCAATGAGCATACCGATCTGGTGCAGTGAGAGCATCCACTGGAGCACTCTCTCATCTGTAATAGCGTTTTTCACAACCCATCCTTGATTTTCAACAGAAGATTCATCTATTGGCGTTCCATTTTCTGAAACCACAGCCATTTTGATGTACTGGCCACTACCAATGACAGGAACCATTTTCTTACATTCTTCTTTCCATGCACCATACTGCTCCCTTAAGATGATCAATGCACTTAAAGTTAGCCATGAAGTTACAAGCATCTACAAATTAATGATTGAGAAGACATGAAGCAAATTTCATAATACCTTCTGTGATTCCTCAGCTTGTTCCTTTCCTCAAAAGTGCTGTCTGGATCATAGCATCCTAACAAAAACTCCCAAACAGCGCCTTTGATCGAGGGATGAATTCCCTAACAAAGAAACCAAGTGAACAACAACAACAACAACAGCAGCAAAAACAAGAAGGGCATAGATAGAAACAAGATGATAGATTGAAACAAAGTAGACTCACTCCACGCTGTATACGTCTAAGAACTTTTTCCATATCCAAATGGCCATCTTCAGTAAACGCAGCGTGCCATCTTCTAGCACTTAGAGTCTTTCCAGCCTGAACACAACACATCAAGATTAATCATTTCATTAGCTACAATGAAAATTACATACCAAGATAAATCATTTCATTAGCTACAATGTGATTGATTGAGGTATAATAAAAAACACAAACCCTTGATTTAAAACGGGTCCTTGGTACATCTGATTGACATTCTGGTCTAACTGGATAGAAACCTTGCAAATCTTCTCCTCCGGATTTCCACATAAATCCACAGCAAAACATTCAAATCTTTTTCTCTATTTTTGTTTTTGTCAAACCAAACTTATTCATTCGTTATAAACAATCATCTCCTACATTAAAATCATTCATGGATTCATCAGACCACTATAAAGATCAGGATGGAACAAAAAACGAAAACTTTACAATATGTAAAAGCAACACGAACAAGATAAATAAATGGTTTTGCAATGACCTTAGTATCTTAAAATCAGCAGAAGAACATCATCATCATCATTTAGAAAATCCAGAATCCGAGAGACCCAAAACAATATAAAATTATTTACAAAGAATAAACAACAGAGAGACAGAGATTGAGATCCTAAACTGCCGGATTCCGATTTTTCATTCATCTTTCTATTTCTAGGACTTGCCATTTTAACCGAACCAAACCGAATTTATTATGAGTTTCCGTTTTAAACCATTAAACCGATTGGTTTCGTATAATAAGCTTATGGGCCTTTTAAATTATAAGTGGGCCTATTTTTTAAATCATTCCAAAAAACCCTAATAATCTCTACGGCAAAGATAAAACAATATTTTCGCCGCTCAATTGCTTCAATCGTTTTTGTTCAGCCGGCGAAAATGGTGAGTGATGTTCATCTTCAATAGTATCGATGCATTTTATTGTTTTCGTTTTCTCCAGACAATGATTTGAATCTCGTTTTGGATTCCTTGTGTGTTTTTGAAGGGGTTTAAGAGATTCGTGGAGATAGGGAGAGTGGCGCTTGTTAATTACGGCGAGGATTACGGAAAGCTCGTCGTTATCGTCGATGTTGTCGACCAAAACAGAGTAATTTTCATATCTATTATTTTTTATTTCCGATTTGGTATTGAAATTATTTAATAAAAATTTCTCTTTAACCTTATTTGTTGATACATTATTTACATATTTGTGATTAGGTAGTAATTATGGATTTTTGAAATGGTTTCTGTTTATTTTGTGCTCATAGGCACTTGTCGATGCTCCTGATATGGAGAGGACTCAGATGAATATGAAGAGATTGTCTCTTACTGACATCGTCATTGATATCAACCGAGTGCCTAAAAAGAAGAATTTGATTGAGGCAATGGCCAAGGCTGGTGAGTGATATCGAAACATACATACTTCAAATTTTTAGTTTTTTTCTGAAACTTATTATATGCAGATGTGAAAAACAAGTGGGAGAAGAGTTCTTGGGGTAGGAAACTTATTGTGCAGAAGACAAGAGCTTCCCTCAATGATTTTGACAGGTTCAAGATCATGTTGGCGAAAATCAAGGTTTGTAGACTCTTTTTGGGTTTCAATCGTGTGTTTCTGTTTATGTGGTTGAGTTTAGGAATAATACCATCTACATTTTAAATTGTATCTACTACATCATTCACCATCCTCTTGAACCTAATGAACCTAATGATCATTAGCAAACAAGACACGGTTTTGGGTTTAGTTGTGTGTAGTTTTGGTTTGGGATTTAGTTTTTCGTTTAGTGTAAATAACTAAATATGATCATGATGTTATTGATTTAGTTTTTGGGCCAAAATCAATGTTTGTATATCTTTTTGTATACCAAGATCGTGTTTCTTTTGCATCCATCCATTGAAACTAGTATCAGCCATCAGTTTCAGTTTGTGTTTAGGGTGTTCCGTTTATGTTTATGTGGTTTAGTTTGGGAATAATATGATCTTGATGAAGAAGTCTAGTGTAACCCCTAATATAAGAATATTGTTTTGCAGAGGGCTGGTGTCGTGAGGCAGGAGCTTGCTAAGCTAAAAAAGGAGATCACTGCTTGATTTCTTAATTATTATTATCATCATAATCACATTTTTGAATTTGTTTTTCTTAGTGCAAATTATGAGATCAATTTTGGTGATTGTTAGCTACTGAACTTTTGCTATGAGATAACGATTTTAGTTTAGTAAATCAGTTACTGAAGGAACCAGATTTTTTCTCAAGGCCTGGTCCGATCGCCCTAGTCATGTTTAAAACCCTTAAGAATTCAAATATGCTTCAAAATAAGCACATTTAGTATCAAAAAGACCCTCGACGGGCTAGTCCTGAAGAATAACAGAGGCGACTGAATCTGGACCTATGCAAAGTTAAGAGACGGTGATTGAGATTCAAGTGTGAGCGTGACCCATTACAAGAACTAGCAACTCGAGAAAAATAAAAGAATTCTCCTTGTGTTCATCTCCATACTTTTTCTCCCGGAGATTGCCGGATTATTCCAGCACTGAGATCCATCCGATTTGACTCTTACCGAGATTCTCCATGATCCTCCCTAAAACACCAGCAAGTGCCACAACTAGGGTTTTCTTTTACGCTCCTTTCTGGTTTCAACATGAAAACATATTCAACGTGTATTAGTAGAATGAAAGACCACAGTCAAGTAAATCAGAAATAAACAGCAAAGAGAAGAAAAACGCCTAAATTCAGAAACTCTCAATAGCCGTTTGGATAAGCACAATAAGAATTCCCATTCAGAAACAGAATAGGAGAGTTCATGCCAGTTATGTCTAAATTTCTCATATTTTGTTAGGACTGTTTCCACAGCATCTAAAAATCCAGAAAGAATTAGCATTTGCAAAAACACTAATTCCCAAGTCTTACGATAAGGCATATGCAGACAAAATGTACTACCTGCATCTTTTCTGCGTCTGGACCTGTTCTCTGTGGCCTGAGTATTCTGTCTACTTGTAATATGCAGTAGCATTTGTACAAGTAAATGGTAAATGAAAAAAACTAAATCAAGAATTGCAACAATTGAGAGCACAAAGACAAAGTGTTTCTAAAGAATGTCTTTTTCTAAAGAAAGTCAAATCTTGGTCGGTTTGTATTTTTTGCTTCCACCTAAGACATTGGGACACAACTCAACTCCAAACTTGACAAATTAAAACCAGATCTCTTCTGTTTTAGCAAGCTTCGGATTTTTTTTGCTTTGGCCTCACTTCAGGTTCTGGTGGTAGAAGTTTCTCAAAAATTACCTTTCTACAGAATTTTCAAAATTTTCCTTGTCAGTTTCTTACAGAGTGATGAAAAGATAAGAAGATACGCAGAAGAAAACAATTCATGATGTTGCTAAAGGTCATAAAAACAAGAGGAGATTAATTACCTCCCAAGTAAAGAGCAAAGAAGTAGTAGCTTGTTAAGACAAACGTAAAAGCAAATCAAGACCAAACATAACATTAGCTGTCAAGCCAAAGGTTGATGAATGTACGTAGAGGATTGCAATAAGAGACCAAACATAACATTAGCTGTCACAAAACATAGATAGTTTGTGAAAAGCCCCAAATTGCATCATCTCAATTACAAAAAAGCCACTAAATTCTTGGTGCAAGAAACCCATGAAAAGATACTTAAGCTTGCAACAGAAGCAAGTATGATGATGATGATGATTGTGATCAAATTCTTAGATCTTGGAAGCGGTCCTTGGCTTCCGCTTCAGCTTTGATTCTTCTAGATCTTTCCTTACACCTTTCTGTGACAGCCTTTGTATGCATCTCCGTCAGAAGCTCAGGTTGACCTCTTACAAAATTCTTATTACCAAATTCCCACAGCCCAGAAGACCCTTTAATTTCTTTAAAACCCTACCAACCAACAAAATATAGCAAGAGCATTCAAAACACTCTGGTCGGAGATAATAAATCTTTTTTGCAAATCCAAAACACTTACATAAACCTTAAGCCTGGAGAGAAAATGACTGAAGGTTCTGCACAAGAATCTCGAAAGCATCTTTCTGCTTGATCATCCCTAAAAACTGATTCGCAGAAAAATGCTTTCGAAAGCTGCAAGAAAATCGCAATATATTCTAAGATCGTATATATGAGCTGGTGGATTCGCAGAAATCAATAAGAGGCAACAAAAATGAAGCAGATGATCTATTTCAAAAACCCGAGATTCACCTTACCATATGCATTCAAGACTGGTCTGATGGCTTCCCCAACTTCTGCAGCAAAGTCTGGCAACAAGAACGATCTGACCATGAAAGAAATAAGAATATGATTACTAGGGGCACATCTTCAAACCAATAATTAACCTCTATAACTTACGGATCTCGGCGGCGTATCTCTTTGTAAGTTGATGCAGAATCTGTTTCCAGAAAGATTCTCTCATTCATACGGCCAAACAAAAGGGTGTACATATCTATAACTTGTTGTAAGTAAGTTAATTTTATAGGAGATTAGAAGAGAGCAATTAGAGCATACTCCTGAATCTTGTGAACAATCGGATTATCACTGGTTTACCATATTTCCTTCACATCTTCTGCAATATACACAGTCCAAATGCATTGCCAAACAAAGCAGTATCAGCAAAGAGAGTAATGCAAGATAAGACAATTGAACAGAATGAGTAATGAGAAGATGCTCATTACCTCTTGGCTCTTGTTGACAACAGGCTCACTCATCCCGCTTATACGTTTAAATACAGGATAACCTTGCATCTAATAAACCAAATTTAAGGAAAACACTCAACAAGGGCCTTTAAACATTGGATAAGTGGACAAGACAAAGAGAGCCACTAACCTTTTCTCTAAAGGATTCCCACTGTTGCTGACTCTGCACTCTCCTCCTTTCCGAGCTTGAATGACTCCTTGACCTGACCACAAAGATACATAACCGCATAAACAAAAAATGCCACAATTGACCACTGAAAGGACAAAAAGAAAAGTAAGATTTCAGCAAGACCTCTTATGTGGCTGCTGAGAGCTTGTCTTTCACACTTGAAGAGACCTGCACCATCAAAGCTGTTTTGTAAGGGATGATTGTTAGCCTTTTACAATGTACAAAGTTGACTAGTCATACACAGAAAAAGTGAGTTACAGTTCACTATATCAATTTCCATCAGTAGAGTATTTAGTTACCAAACCACATCCTTAACTTAGGAAAATCAAAAAGTCAAAACTAGCAAAGAAGACACTAGCCATCTTCGAAAGTCTTTGCATTTTTTAAACAATATCGCCATTCAAACGTTCTTATAAGAAATAATCACCAGTGAAAACATAGATATGATGCCAACTCAAGGCTCGTGTACTAAAACCATACCTTTTTGGCCACATATTCAGCCTCAGGCCAGACTCCATCAACTTGCTTGTACAGCTGCTCAGTCGTTTTTTTCGTTCTGCATTGTCCATTTCATTCATAAGCTTCCTTTTAACATCAAACAATCGTATCTTCTAAGTAAAATGCAATTACAAATGTAAATTACCTAACTTTCAGGTCTTCTTTTACACCTTTCAGCTCTTTCCTTCATCTCTTTCACTGTTCGTTGAAATTCAGGACTGCTACAACAACAAGAATGTTAAACAAAAATCAATCAAACTAATAACATCATCCACTAGTAGAGCAATTATGTTCTTCACAGGTTCTAGATTTCACATTACCTATCAGCTTCCTTTATAATTTTCTTAGAGAACCATTAGCAGCCGGAAGAAACCTTAATCTTGTGTTTGCTCTCTAAATCAAACACAAAATTTATACTATTTTCTTAAGTTATACAAATATAATTTATATTATTTTGTAATTCATTTTCTTAGTATATAATATATAAAATAATAATACTTACAATGTTGTTCTGTAAAATACTAGAAATAATTAACACTATATTTTTAATATGTGAAATAGAATTGTTAACTCAATAAATAACACTATTGTTCATTTTGACTGTTTCATTATTTTTAAAATCATTTGTTTCATTATTTGTAAATATAAAATAAAAATTTGTGCTATTCAAACTATTAAGAAATTTTATAACAAATAATATTTGATCACCAAAGATCTTACTTTTTTAGAACATCTCCAACAATAAGCCTCATTTTGAAAGTCTTTAAAATGAGTTTTTTGACGGTGGAGCGTTCAAACAATGAAACCTCAAATATTTTATTAATATGATTGAAGTTTGCATTCTAATCCTTACTATTAACAAGAACTAGTTTTTAAAAAGTTAGCTATGAAAGAAATAGAGCAAAAAAAAAAAATATTACTCAAAGATTTAAGCTCTGTCAAGGATATTAATACACACTAGATTCGTTCCCGCGGTATACCATGAGTCAATTATTTTTATATAAATTTGTATTTTTTTTAAATTACTATTTATAATTAACGAACGAAAGTTGATGATTTAAATGGTTTACTACAAAAATTTAATGTTTTAAATGATCTAAATTTGAAAGTTTTTGTTCTTATACACGACGTCGTTTTGTCACTAACGGAGTCGTTAATGACAGATTTAACAGTTTGTTTAATTGGCCGGGTCAACGAGAATTTCGTGTATAAAAGCCGAAGTCAACGAAAGTTGATACTTAAAATGGACTATGAAAAAGTTGATGTTTAAAATGATGTTTTTTGGTAAGTTCTCGATTTAAATGACATGTTTTCCAATAAAAACATAGATTTATAACAAAGCTCACTATATTTGAAAGAGACATTGGATTGGGTTTGAAAAGGTTTATCAAAGATTTTATCTATTGATAATTAAGAGAGTATGTTTTTTATGAGACAAAATATCATAAAGTGATATTGATTCTAAATCGATCAAATCTCTGCAACTATAAGTACATTTGCATATGATCGACCCATTAACTTTTTAACCCAAAGTGATAAATAACAATCGTACAAATCACTTGGCTCTCTCTTTCAATTGTTAAGAATTTCTTAAACAGCGAATATATTTTTCAATAGAATAATTTTAAGTTTTTTTTATTTACCCAAAAAAAAGATAAATAAGAATTCTTATGTTTTTCTGTAAATAGTGATTGTTTATAAGCATAGAATAGATCCATTTTTTATTTAACACAATAAAACCATACTGAAGAAATTAGTAAACATATTCATATCAATGACTCAATATGGTAGCAGCTATTATTTCCGAAAGATCCTTTGGAAACATACAAATGTAACTTAGGTTCGAAGCTCATACAAGTTTTCATAATGGACCATCGATAACTTGCCAGCTGATCAGAATTGCATTTTTTCAACGGAGATATGTTAGATTCAAATCATATTATTAGTAACTAATAACAGTATAATACAGAAAATCTAAACTAATACAGTAGTAGAAGATTAAAACAGACGACGATCTTGTATGGTACTTCTTCTGTCCGATAGAGTACACAACTGCGAAGAATAAGGCAACGAAGAGAAGTACAGGTTCTGGGTTTTGGAAACCTACAGGTGAAGATCGAAAAATCAAAGATAAGAGAGGCAAAGGTGTTGAGATTGGTCTTAAAAAGACACTTGTTTACCACCAAGGTAAGGCTCGGAATGCAGTTAGAACTCCTTGGATTATTCATGAGTATCACATCACTTGCTTGCCCCAAAATGTGGTAAATAACAATTTCAGACTCTCATTTTTTTGAATTCTTGTTTTTTTTTTTGTTGAATTCGATTTGGCGTTTTGACTTATTTAATTGGTAGCTGTAATCTGAGGTTGGTGTTTTATTTAATTGTTTTGCTGGCAAATGAACTTATATGTTTACTTTTGGAAATTGTTCAGAGGCCAAATTATGTGATCTGCCAAGTAATGTATAACGGTGAAGATGGAGACATTTTATATGGTAATAAATCGAACGAACCAAGTCCTCAATCTTTGGCCTCTGTTTCTAATACTTTCAGAGGAACTAACACAGCGCCTGAGGTAAGTCCTGTTTCATTATTCATCACTATGGTTCTGTATCGACCTGTTTCTTTACTCGTTTGTCTCTTTTTAAATGTTCAGGTTGAGCAACCAGGTGAAGAAATTATCTGGGTTATGTCTGTGGATGATTTGGTAAACCCTGTGAACATATCTCTGGCTGATGGATTTAATCCAAACACGTTGTTCAATGAAAACGACAACGACAACATGTTGTCACGAACTCCTTGGGACAACAACCCTAACGTGTAGCCACTAACTCCTTATTTTAATATGGGGCTTGATCAGGTGAGTTCAGTTTCTAAGATGGTTTCATTATTCATTTTACTATCCATTTGTTTCTAATTTACTCCTCCTTGTCTCTTTTTACAGCTTGAGGTTGAAGAAAATTTCATCGCTGGATTTGATCCACACACGTTCGTGTTTCCAAATCAAGACTCATTCATGTAAGAGAACCGCAATGAGCATAGGCCAAAAAAAGCTTTATCAGGGATTTTTGTTGATTATAGCAGTGATAGTGGTAGTGATGCTGAATCAATATCTGCAACGGTATAAACCACTTCATCACTAATTTTCTTTATCATTACTTTCATGGAGTATAATCTTTATTAATCTCAAGTTTTTATTACTAATATATGACAGAGTTACAAAGGAACATCAAGTCCAGGTAGTAGTAATGTTGCTAGTCCAATTCCAAGTTGCTCAAGCACTGACTCTTGCAAAGATCTTCAAACTTCTGCTGATCCTTCAATCAGTACAATGACCAAGAAATATCAACTCACATCAAAACAAGAGGTCTTGAGTTGCTCTTATAATCTCAAAACATATGTTATATTATGTTATGTGATTTTGAAGATGATGATTATGTGATTTTCTTTTTCAGGTGAAACCAAGAGCCGTTGATGTATCCATGGACAATGAGTCATCTTTGGTAAAGACAGAGAAGAAGGGTTTGTTTATTCTAGAGGATGCAATGGAGAGAAACCGCAAGAATCCACGTTATATCTATTTCATCAATATGATCATAGGCTTCATTCAATTGCTGGCTCTCATTGGAAGCATCATATCGGTCTATTGAACTAGGCTAATGAAACCTGAACCTACTAATGGAGTTTGATCGCTAGAGAGGCAAACACAGATTTGATCAAAACATCTCGTTTTTTTAATTGAGTTTTCTAATTCAGCTTTATTCTGAATGTGTATGTGTATTAGCTTACAGGTCTTTCTTGGGCCTAAAGTTTTAGAGTTTTTGTAATCTCATTTATGTAATAGAGTTTCTGATTTCTGAATCATTCAAAACAGAGAAAGGTTCATTAACTAAGCAAGAGTATATCAAGATCCTACATTTATTGTTTTTGAGAATGATGATCATAGGTATGATTAGAAGAATCTCAAGATCTTATCAAGTTTTATGATCAGGATCATTAGCTTTATATTAGTAGAAGCAAAAACAAAACATGATCATAGGTTTATATAACACATGGAAGTTAATGTAAATGTCTTTGAACCAAGCTTGTTAGTTACAAATTTGGAAAATTTCGGTTTGATTATGAAAATTTTCTCCTGTTATGTGTTAACCGGTTTCTCAATTTTCTATAGAAAAATATAAAATATGTCAGGTTTAAAATTTAAATTACTTCCACAAGTCTATGTAGTCACCGATGACGTCATCTGATGACCGTTAGATAGGAGAAAAATTCGAAACGTTACGGAACGGTAACTTTTTTAAAATTTATTTTTCTTTTCTTTTTTTTTAACCCATAACGGTAACTTATTAGACCGTTGTGAAATAATTTCTATATATACATACCTCCTTCTTCTTCCTTACTCAGACATGAAAATATTTCTTACTCTATTTCTCTTCTTAAAATATGTTGCTTCTGATTTTATCATCCCGAGCGACAAACATAGAGTCTCCTCCGCCGTCAATAGCTAATATCGTCTTCATTTCTGCCACTGGTTCTTCTTCCTTGTTACCAAAAGCTCCGGCGAGTTCTCCTATTCCCCTGCTCTAGGAGTTGTTCCGGTGGACTCACCTTCGCCTTGTCATCAAACATATAGGCATCATCACCCTATAAGGTAACGCCTTTGATCCGATTATTTTTTTGTAACTAGCATGTATTTGATATCTTGCACTTTTAAGGAGTTTTAAAAATATAGTATTTGGGAGGTCACAAAATTTTTGTTGTTGTTTTCAATGATTTGTATGTTTTAGTTTGTATACTCGTTTATAGAACTCATGCTCTAGTTTTTTTATTTTTTAGTTAATCTCTTATGACTCATCGATTTGATATTACTCTTAAAATGTTGGCTTAAAAAGTAAAGCAATCAAATCATGCTCTGTTTTTATACATTATATTTGATTGCTTTACTTTTTAAAAAAATAACATTTCTTGTTTTCTATTATCTTAAAACTGAGTTTTATTTGCTTAAAAGAGAAATTAAGAATGAGTTTCACCAAGTATTCAATTAGTAAAATGAGTTTGTTTGAGTTAGAAAGAAAAAAATCTGAAATGTATATACTTTATTTTTGACGTAAATTATATTTGATTGTGTTTTTTTTAAACTTATATTTGATTGTTGGATAAATATGATACCCTTTGCAACTAATTACAAAACTAATATTTATTAAATTAAGTGACGAAAAATTGATCTGAATATTGCAGATGCTTTTGAAGAAAAAAACTCATGGAGTGTGTAACGAAAATGCCTGAGTTGAAGGTACAGATGGAGTAGTGATGGAGGGAGAATGTGTGATGTATGAATGCTTGTATGATAAATTATGCATAGATGATAGGAATGTATGTGTAGTGTGACATATGCAACCATGTAAAGGGGTGTATAGGTATGGTGTGAGGTATGCTTGTAATGTGGGATGTGGATAAGGTAGATGAATGTGTAGGAAGTAAATATGCTTATATAGATGAATGAGTGTAGTGATGCGTTGAGTTGAAGGTGCAGATGGAGTAGTGATGGAGGGAGAATGTGTATGAAAGAATGTGTGATGTGTATGAAAGAATGGAGGGAGATGGAGTAGTGATGCGTGTATGATCAATTATGCATAGATGATAGGAATGTATGTGTAGGGTGTGACATATGCAACCATGTAATGAGATGTATAGGTATGATGTGAGGTATGCTTGTAATGTAGATGAATGTGTAAGAAGTAAATATGCGTGTATAGATGAATGTGTATGAAGTAGATGTGCTTGTATAGATGAATGTTTATATGCTTGTATATAGATGAATGTGTAGGAAGTAAATGAACTTGTATGAGAGAATGTGTAGGAAGGAGATGTGCTATATAATAGATGAATGTGTAGGAAGAAAAAGTATAGATGTAAGTAGTCGTGCTTGTATGAAAATTTTCTGAATGCATAATATATGTGTCAACATGCTCATAATAGCTCCATTCTCTTACTGGCTCTCTCATAGGTAATAATATATGCATATCGAGAGAGGCAAACAAGATTGATATCGAGAGAGGCAAACAAGATTGATCAAAGCACTTGCTCATAATAGCTCCATTCTCTTACTGGCTCTCTCATAGGTAATAATATATGCATCTCGAGAGAGGCAAACAAGATTGATCAAAGCACTTGCTTTACATTCGGATTTTTCTAACTCAATTGTTCTTAACCTGTATAGCTTACAGGTCTTTCTTGGCCCTAAAGCTTTAGAATTTTTGTAATAATTCATTTATTTAATAGAGCTTCTGATTTCTGAATCATCCGAAACAGAGTTAACTAAGAAAAGTGTATCAACACATTGTTTTTGAACATATGTGGGTTAGATAAAAGGATCCCAAGATCCCATAAAATATATATGAACATGATGGAAGACATTAAAACCAAAAAACAAACATATATATATGAACAAGATCTCATAGGTTATATATATAATTTTATGTTAGTGGTCAGAGCTGATGATGGGAGTGTAAGTTTTTAGCCCTTGGCTAAACAACAAATTTTAGACTTCATAGTTTATAATCATGGAAAAAAGAGAAAGTATGAACTAATAAGATGTTTAAATAAAGTTGGAGGAATGCAAACAAAAGCAACATATGCCTTATTGTTCTAAACATTATTAAGAAGATATTATTACATATATGCTATGGAAGATAGTGATTTCAAATGGATTTTTGTGCTTAGCACATCGAAAGAGTTATATGTTGGAAAGAAGAAGAAGGGTACGTTTCAACATTCAAGCTTCTTAGCTGGAGGAGTTACTGTTTCTGCAAGAAGGTTAGTTGTTGAGAATGGTGTTCTTAAAGCTGTTTGGCCACACAGTGGAGAAGAAGATACCAAGGAGAGTGAAGTAGTGAAGATTCCTGAAGAATCAATCCTAAAAAGGATCAATCCAAAGAAGGAAACTAAATCTTTCCAACTTGGGAAACAACTATCATGTAAATGGACAACAGGTGCAGGACCAAGGATCGGTCGTGTAAGAGATTATCCATCAGAACTTCAGTTTCAAGCACTAGAACAAGTAAACTTATTTCCAAGAAGTGCTTCTGTTTCAAGACTCTGTTTCTCATCGTCATCGCAAACGCCTCAAATGTCACCATTACGGCGAGGAATGTCATTACCTGCAGATATATATCACATTCGAAACAGATGCACAACAATAAGTTACTTTTCGATCTGATCTATTCTTTTACTTGTAACAGAGCAGCATTTCATTTGTTTATTTAGTTTCTTGTTTAACAAGTAGAAAGACCAAGAAATATCAACTCACACGCCGCACCATACCATCAAAACAAGTATGTGTGATTTTATGGCTATCTTATAACATACATTGGATTTTCAAGATAATGATTGTGTGATAATGATTGTGTGATTTTTCCTTTTCAGATGAGAGAAGGTGTTAGGTCTAAAGCCGTTGTTGCATCTATAGACAAGAAGGAGTCATCTATGGTGAAGACAGAGAAGAAGAGCTGGTTTATTACAGAGGAAGCAATGAAGAGAAACAGCAAGAATCCACCATATATATATCTCATGAACTTGATCATAGGCTTCTTCCTCTTGGTGGCTACCATTGGCAACATCGTATCTGATTTACTGACCGTTAAAACTTGAGCTTGTTGATGAAGTTTGATCGCGAGAGGCAAAGGAGATCGATCAAAGAACTCGTTTTTGATTTGCCTTTTCTGATTCTGTTTTTTTTTTTTTTTTTTTTTAATGAGTGTGTGAAATATATATATGCATGTATGATTGTGACAAAAGAAAATATATATGTTTGTAAGAACAAGAAAATTGTTCTCAACCTGTATATCTTATAGATATTTCTTGTACCTACAATTAAATGAATCAGACATACACATGTATAATCTCATTTCAGTGTAAGAGAGTTGATTAATCATCATAGAAATGAGAAAAGATGAAACAAAAGTATCTCCGGTTTTAGATTGGTTTTTCTTTTTCTTTTTTTCAATTCGGATTCGATTTCTCGGATATAAAATAAAATTCAGTTAAAACTAGGATATGGTTGGAACACCCTTAATTGATTTTCACAATTAATATGATCATTTATGTAGTTTTAGTCTTTTAGAGACTATATACATGTATTTGCTGGCAAGAAAAAGCAAAACATGTCCTAATAAAAAACATGAACATTTATAACAAAGTTCACTATATTTGAAAGAGACAATGGATTGGGTTTGACAAGGTTATCAAAGATTTTATCTGTTGATAATTAAGAGAGTATGTTTTGTATGAGGCAAAATATCATAAAATTATATTGATTCTCAATTCGATCAAATCTCTGCAACTATAAGTACATTTGCATATGATTGACCCTTTACTTTTAGCTTATCAACCCAAAGTGATAAATAACTATTGTGTACTAATCACTTTGCGCTCTGTTTCAATTTTTAAGAATTTCTTAAAAAGCGCATACATTTGTTCAACAGAATCGTTTTAATTTTTTTTTTTTTTACCCAAAAGAAAAATAAGAATTGTTATGTGTTTCTGTAAATAGTGAATGTTTATAATAAGCATAGAATAGAGCCATTTTTTATTTAATACAATAAAACAATACTGAAGAAATTAGACCACCTCCAATGGAGGTGTTAAACTGAGGTTCTAAAGTTTTAAAAAATTAAAAGTGATTAAATTTAATCCAAAGCAACCAAAATTTATTAGAACCGGTTCTTATTTAAGGAGTTTTAGGACATGAACAATGGTTAACTTATGCAAGGGTGTCTAAAACAATTAATTAGCAAGTTTTATGTCTGTCCTGCCAAGAAATGTTGAGAAATGTTGGCTTTGCGGATCTCTTTCTCCTGCCGAAAAATGTTGATTTTGTGTATAAGACACGGGTCTACTATTAGACACGGGTCTAATTTTAAAAATTAAGTTTTGATTAAATTTGATTTTTTTCTAAGATCCACCATTAAACCTTCTAAATATATGCATTGGAGGTGGTCTTAGAAACCCTTAAAACCGATGATGTGTCACCACGTGAGTGGATAACCTAATTTTAACCAAAAAAAATCTCTTCTCTCTCCCTTCTTCTCAATTTTTTTCGACTCTTCCTCTCTTCCGAAATCGGCGACGCAGAAAGCAAACTTCGGAGATTCCCTGACGCAGAGCATGAGCCAGAGAAATATGAAGATCTACCTTTGGAGTTTTGTCCAGCTCGGTTCAGCTCCCTTGAGGGTTACTTACCCGAAGAGCTTCTCAATTCCACTGGCATCGACAAGGCTAGTTTCATGAGATGCTTCTTCTCCAATACTCATCTGACACTGAGCAAATCCGAGTAAAATTTTACTCCTTTAATCTAATTCTTGATACTTTTGAGCTTCTAATTCTGTGAAACTGAGCTTGAATTTGTTTATCTCATTTTTTCAGATTGTGAGGCATAGAGAATACAGAGACAAAATCTTGTCTTCTTACCGGGTAAAAATTTCTTTTTTTTTACGGAATTGTCTTAAATCTTTGAATTGGTCATTTGAATCTTTTTGCCTTTGTTGTTAAATCTGATTTTGCCCTACATGTTTCTCCGCGCCTTCATTTCTTAGAATCCAAGTATACCATGAGAAGTCATCACATGTAGTGAGACCCAGAATACGAGGGTGTTTTTGTCAGACCCATTAAATCACTATGGACCGGCTCCAACGAAGCGTTGCATCGTGAGGTGGAGTAGTCAAATGGAAGTCTATGTGACTTTCCATATTGACATCCTTCACAAAGTCTTCCTTTATCTTGAATCTTCAACTTTGAAAGCTCGTTAACTAAGTCTTTATTCACCATGACCTTAAGCTTAGTTATATTTATATGACCAAGTCTAACATGCCATATAAAGGTATTGTCATTTGTACAAATCCTCTCCACATAAGTCTTTGAAGCAGATAAAACATAAAGATCTTTAACTTGTACTCCGGTGTGAACTACGTTCGCCTTTAACTCTTGAATGTTTTTCAAAAATTTAACATCTTTTGGACCAAATAAAACATAGTTACCTAAATACTCCACGTTTGCCACAGAGAGAAGATTTTTCTTTATTCCAGGAACATAGTATACATTCTTTAGAGTGATTGGGCTTCCATCATCTCCTTTGATGACAACTATTCCTTCCTTCTCAACTTGATGAATTATTACAGCTTCTGTTTCTTGAAAATAGAGACTTTTGGAACCTGGTTGAAGTAAATTTAACAAAATTTCTGTGACTTCAATGGCCATCACATTCGATAAAATTGCACCAGAACGTGCCTGAATGATTGATTTTACACAAGCAAGTGTTTCACTAAGAGTTTGATAATCTTCTAGACAACAGAGCAAACAATTATAGATGTCTGTGGGCATTTGACTACAAATGCCTTCAAGTCGGCGTCCAACGACAGCAGCCTCTTTAGCTTCATCGAGAAGAGTAGTAACAGAAGTCTTGAGTTGCTCTGACATCTTCTCAACACGTGGTGGAAAAGTGAGCGGGTTACTGCTTTGGCCTCGGTTACCACTTTATTCACTCACGTTCGCTTGAAGACAAAAGAAATAATTAAATTACCTTTGATTCATGATTATTTGATGTTAGCAATGTCTGATCCTAATGATAGAATCAATTTAAAGTAACCCTTGCTTCACACGTTCGTACAAATTTTGTCCGAGTAATCCTTTTGCAATTGTGTCCTATTCGACAACATCACCCTTACTCTCTTTCCCATTTTTGCTTTATATACACTTTACTTCTGTCAGTTGTAACACATGTTTCATTTCTTCATTGCTTTTTACTTTTCCATAATGATATTTTCGATTGATCTCTGGTTAAAGTTTGAAGGAAAAAAAAAGTTTAAGCTCAAAGCATCCTATTAAAAGTTTTCTGTTGAGTTTTTCAAAAGAGAAAATACCATAAAAAATCTCGAACTTAGTACATTTTTCTAACTAAAACCTCCAACTTTTTTGTGTTCCAGTTCAAACTTTCAGTTAAATTATTTTTTAAAACAAACCTTCAAATGATTTTAAGGTGTGCACGACGTTGGGTTAACTAACGGTCAATGCTACTTTTATCTTATACAGTTAACCAAACCGATTCTTTTTCCAAAACATTATTGTTTTTTCTATTTAACTAGAAAAAGATAGAAAAACTAATTAGAAAAAAAAAGCAAAACAAACATAGTATAACAATAAAATTTTTATTTAAAGTTAAAATTATTTTATCTAAAAACATTTATATAATATTTAGTTAAATGTTATATTTACAATATTATTGTTACAATAAAAATTTTATTTCAAAAAATAATTTTATTTATATAAAATAATTTTTATTATTATATTATTTTTTGTTTTATTTAATTATTTGTATTTAGATTATTAATAAAAATAAACAAAAACAATTTAACAATGTTAACAGAAATTAATTGATTACAATCTTACTTTAAATTAGTTAATTTATTTTTTCTTTTCTTATTCGTTAAAACTATTAATAAAATAATTAACTATATATAAATTTAGCTAATTTATTGAAGATGATTATATATATAGTTAATTAAATAAATTAATTTTTATTTAGAAAATATAAAATGTTTACTGTTATATTATTATTATTATTATTTTTATATTTTTTAAATTATGTTTATAGGTTTTTTCTTTAAATAGAAAAAACAATAATTTTTTGGAAAAAAAATTTGGTTTTATTAACAGTGTTAGATGAAAATAGCGGTGACCGTTAGTCAACCTAACGTCATGCACACTATAAAATCACTTGAAGGTTTGTTTTAGAAAAATAATTTAATAGAAGGTTTAAACTGGAAATACAAAAAGTTAGAGGTTTTAGTTGGAAAAATGTACTAAGTTGGAGATTATTTTTATAATTTTTCCCTTTCTTAAATAAAAAATTAATAGAAAAATATGAAAGAAAAGAGAAACTCTCCCATAAACATTTGTTGAAATGTGATTGGTTCAACTTTTATTATATGACATAAAATAACCCATATGACATCTTTATTATATGAAGCCACCACTACTATATGTAGCTTCAACTTTTCCTTCAAAAATTGTTAAATTTTCAATGTAAAAAAGGAAAAACAAAAAGAAGAAAAGTAAGCAAGCAACTATTTATTGTCAATAAGACAATAAATAATGAACAGAGGAGCCTAACTGAATTGATAGCCAGGTCGTATAAGCAAACGAGTACATTGGAATAAGCTAATATGAAATGACTGGCTGATTCTCACAAACAAGTATTTTGAATCTTTTAGGTGAATTAATATTTGGTGATCATTTAATAATCTGATTTTACCTGCCTACCTTGCCCCACAAGGAACAAGAACAAATGGAAGGATAAAATAAGATACAGACTAATAATCTCAACTATTTAAACTCATAATCTTACAAAAATGTTCCATAGACATTATTAAGCAAACACCCAATAAGACTATGAATGGATGCATATTGTTAAGTCAGCAGGAGATTACCAGAAATATCATTCATGATCATAACAATGTAAAATCAAACTTATGAATGAACACAATGCTCTTCAAGAACTTTGGATTCTCTCATTTAATTTGACGTCAACAAAATGGACTATAGATTTGTGATTTGAATGATTCACTTTGATCTTATTGAAACATGTGAAAACGATCATTTAGAGAGAGATGGTTATTGTAACATGCAGTAGCATTTGTACAAGTAAATAGTAAATGAACAAAACTAAATCAAGAATTGCAACAATTGAGAGCACAAAGACAAACATAGAATCTTTCTAAATATTGGTCGGTTTGTAATTTTGCTACCGCCTAAAACATTGGAACACAACTCAACTCCAACCTCAAATTAAAACTTCTGTTTTAGCAAGCTTCGGGTTCTTGTTGCTTTGCCCTCACTTCAAGTTCTGGTGGTAGAAGTTTCAGAAAGCTTCCCTGAACAATCGGAGGAGTAGGAGGAGGTCGATCACAAGGCGGTCTAGACGTTGTTTCCGATGAATCCGACGTCTCCGATGATCCACTATCTATAGGAACAATTCAAAACACACAAAAAACATTCAAGATTCACATGGAAATAGCCAAATGTTGAACCAGCAAAATAAAGAGCTTGTAGTGTACCGAAGAGTGACTTGACCATTGGCCGCGCCGTCGACTTCTTCTTCTTCTTCTTTAACTCCGCTGCAAAACAACATTAAAGCATTTGTAAGCATTATAAAACTGATTACAATCAAATGAAAGAACCAGCTGTGATCAAGTGTGTACCCATTCCAGGAACTTGGTAA
Source organism: Cardamine occulta (assembly GCA_028015245.1). Classification (NCBI taxonomy): domain Eukaryota; kingdom Viridiplantae; phylum Streptophyta; class Magnoliopsida; order Brassicales; family Brassicaceae; genus Cardamine; species Cardamine occulta. The sequence goes on from CM051377.1 coordinate 456,669, forward strand.
TCATTCACAATCTCAAAGTTCTTGTACGTGTACCCTACAAAGTTTACATCTTTTGACGACAACATCTGCAAACATAAAAGGAACGTAAGAAGAAGATAACAGTTCTGTTGTGTTTCTTAGATAAGGACTTATGGTTTTTGCCTTCCTCCATGGACCAGACTTGGATGATGTCTGAGTTTGTGATTCAGACTGCATTTCCAAATAAAAACAAACAATTAATCAATCTATAACATTGGAGGTCATATATAGTATTAATAGTGACTGAATCGATCTTGTTATGCTTCCATTAAATTCAAAGGATAAAAGATAGTTACCTCGTCAAACTTTTCAAAATTCTGAGTGTCTAAATCATCATTGACCTCTGGAACAAAAGCTGCATCCATATCAAATATTGTATCCCAATCAACAGTTTCAAACCATGGATGAGCCTACAAATGCAGAAAATCAAACCATGCATTTTAATCTCATAGGTTTTGGATTATAATATAAATAGAACTCTGATATACATAATCAAGCTACAAGGACACCTTTATTTCATCAGCACCTTTGGAACCAAGCCTACGTCTGACACTGCACAACAAACTGTTGATAAGATCCTTTGCATCCCTTGACAATACTGCTTCCTCTGGAAACTTCAAATGACTTTTCCAGTTTACTATCTACAACCAAAATCAGGAACAAGAGTTTTGATGAAGATAAAATTCTCATTCTTGTGATTGTTTACTTTGTTTTCCTTGTCAGTTTTTTTCTCAAAAATTACCTTTCTGCAGGTTGACATAGGATCATCTGAATAGAACGGCGGATACCCTACTAACATTTCATACATGATAGCTCCAAGAGACCACCTACAGAGCATTTTATTGAGCAAACTTCATTAGCGTCCTATGCAAGGTTCAAATGTAGAAAGTGCCACAGAGTACTGTTTCAAGATGGTCCTTTTATCTAATTAATACATCATAAGAGTAGTAGGTAAAACCTATCAAGATGTATATTCATTCAAATGTGAGTATGGGCTTGAGGGCAGTGTTAGCTAGGAGACATAAGCAGCTAGAGATAATAAAACCAGGATTGAGTAGCATTTCCTAACAATCAAACACATTCTTGAGTGCGTTTGAGTTTCAAAAAGCATGTAAAAGCGTCGAAGTGCACAACCCCAAGCCAATGTTCTAACTTTCTTCTTTTTTAAATTGGCAAAACACATCAAAATATGATGGATTATGTAAGTTCATAGTCTGTGAGACTGTGATAATGGCACTGACAAAAAGGAGACTGTCAACTGCTTACCAGTCACACTCCATTCCATAGCCTTTCTTCAATAGGACTTCTGGAGCTATGTAATCTGGTGTACCAACTGTGGAATAAGCCTGTCGTTTCATATGTTAATCTAACGCATACAGAGCGAGAAACTCTATCGAAAATCTCAAAGGTGAATTTAAAGCCTTACTAGCGTTCTCCTATTCCTCTGCCAATGTTCAAGTTGTTCCTGCTGTGTTCGTTTTGGAGCAGTTGATCCAGCCTCTTGCTCCGTAGATCCATTAGAATTATTTGAAAAATCGTTTTCTCCAATGGCACTGCAGTCCAAAGGTTTACACAATCCAAAATCTGACAGTCTCAGATGTCCATATCTGTCAAGCAGCAAGTTGTCTGGCTTGATATCCCTACAAAAAGCAAAAAAGAAGAAAATAAGCTCATCATCCAACAAGCAAGAGAATAAGTAATGGTGTTTGATTTCGTCTTACAGAACCTGTGGATGTAATTGTGCCCGTGGATGGACTCGATAGCGAGAACTGTCTCAGCAACATAGAACTTGGCCTCATCTTCTGTCAAAGTATCTTTGCGCATCAGAAGAGTCATCATATCCCCACCAGGCAAATACTCCATCACAAGGTAAAGATGGTCATCATCTTGAAATGAACAGTAAAGCTTCACTATATAGTTACTATCTACTTCTGCAAGTAAGTTCCTCTCCGCTCTCACATGCTCAACCTTAAAAAAAAAAAGAGTTAGAGTCAAAAAGGATGATTGATTGATTGATTCACATAAAGAGCCATCAAGTAGCATTAGATAGAGAAGTCTCTCACCTGTCCTCTACGAAGCATCTCTGCCTTCTTGAGCTTTTTCATTGCATAAACTTGACCTGTCGTCTTTTCTCTACAAACTCTAACCTAAAGAAACAACAACAACAACGACATATCCTTTAACAAATGAAAAATTTGTATTCACACGCGGATGGAATCAAGAAAACATACCTCCCCAAATGCACCTTTGCCAATCATTGTAAGCAAATCAAAGTCAGCAACACCTAACTTATGTCGTTGAAGACGCATATACTCTGTCTCCTTCTTCTCCAGAAACTTGAGAAGATTATTTTGATCTTCTTCAGAGACATCAGCATCAGCTAGCTTCTGCTCTAACATGCTTCGCCTGTTTATATCAAAAAGTAAAACTAAATCACCCAAGCAAGTTCCATATATTGTGAGTAAGATTTGAATCTTTTGGTACCTTTCTTTCCTCTCTTGGAGAATCTTCATCTGTTCTTTGTAATGATTCTCAATGTATTGTTTAGCAGCAGCAACTTTCTGTTTGGTAGTGTTTGAGACAGCTTCTTCATCAGCTTCAACGACGTTGGGTGGCTGATCGTCACCAGAGCCATTACTTCCACCATCACCACCACCACCTGAAGTACCTTTATATCTCGATCCTCCACGCATCTGCCGTTTCTGAAACCAACCTTTTGCTGAATCCATACTCTTTACACTAATTCAATTTCACCAATTAAGAATCCTTCTGGTTGAAAACGTCTCAACGAATCCTTGTGCATAATAAATAAGAATCAAAACACTTACGAAATGTAGAATAATCTGAGAAACTGAAATCGGAATCTGCGATGCTAACCTTAATAACATGACAGATTCATACGGAAGCAGGAATACAAAAAAAAAATGGAATCGGAAAAGAAAACAAAACTCAAAGGAGAAAGAGAAGAAAAGAGGAAACGAATGAGCGTGAATGTCTCTGATGAAGGATCAATGTCTACCTTGTTCTCACCGTAAATTTCTCTGATTCTTTCATGCAGACTTTTTCTCTTCCTTTTTATTTCATTATTAAATTTATGGACTTTCAATATGATTGGATTTTATTTAATTACTGAATTCATAATAATCTGACAAGTTTCAGTAGCCAATAACAAACCAGAACTCTGGATTTCGGTTTTCTGGAGTTACGAAATTACACATGAACTTAAAAGACTTCTTTTACAGATAAAACTAGAAGACCATTTTAACCCCGAGTCCGTTACAAGTACAACAACCATTCAACTGACTCCACGTGACGAGCTGAAACCCCTGATGAATATACAAACTCTCTAAATCAATCAAAAGGTTTACAACACACTTGTTTATCAAGCTGAATCAAGACTAACAACAACAGTATCAAAACTACCAACAAAGAAATGAAAACATAGACGACAATTCTAAAGAAACTTTAGCCTTCAAAGCCATTTACGTCATTAAATATATTTATTACATATGATGGGTGATGTCTGAGACAACGAATGCTTTCAGACTTGTATTGAAATTAAATCTAGTGCTGGCTGACTCAAAGATGCTCTAATACTGATTCACTTGTCTCCATTTATCAACATGGGATTGTAAGTAAAGCTTATCAAGCAGACAAAAAATCCTTTTTTTGATTCAGATGAAAACTTTGTAGCTATGGTTCAGATGGTCTGATCACTGGGAAAGGAGGCAATCTCAGCACAGATTCTTCTGTCTCCATTGGGTCCGATCTCAGAATCTAAGAAAGAAAAATAAATGTTACAAACTGCATTAAGATCCACAAAATCATTCAAGATAACGTGTATTGAGTAAATAAGCCTTAAGGAACCATTGCACTCCAGAATCAGTCTACTCTTAGACGAATGGTACAAATAGATGTTACATCTACATTTCAAACGATTAGCAGAAAACGTTATGGAAAAAAAATCAACGTCTCCATATCCACAGGTGAAAATAATCCACTTTGTAACTATAATGTATTCAAAAGGAAGTTGCTAATGGCTTCTAAATGAAGTAAGATTTGCCAATGGGCTTTGAAATTCTTATCTATACTTAAAACTCGAAAGAAAATTGGCGTCTTTTTTATTATGAAAACAAAACAAAAATGAAGCTCTAGTTCTATGGCTTTCCAGATAAACAAATTATTCATGATTTGCTTTTACTTTTATTCATAATGATCTCTTGTGTTTTTTACCTCTACAGATTTGCATTCTTCAATGAATCAATTAACTTTCACATTCTAACCAACACGAGGAAAAATCTAATCAAACCTTCTTCACTTCATTGCAGTTCGAATGAGATCTAATTTGAATCCGAAAGCAGTGATCTTTAGCCCAAATAGCATCGACAAAGGATAGCAAAAAAAACATAATGTATGGGGGACAGAGAGAAAGTGAGGTCCTTACAGGGTCCTGAAGAACAGGTTTGGTGTCATCTACGGCAGGTCTGAAAGGAGGTTTCTGAGATTTAACAGTTAAGTTCGACTTCGCCGGAGTCTCTGTCGATTTCCGCATCGTTTTCTCTTTTTCGCCGGAGATCGAATGTCGGAATTCACCTTTTAGGCTTTTAGGACTTGAGGAATCGCCGTGGCGATTTCACACGTGCAATAATTGGGCTCTAATAAGAAACGTATTGGGCTTACTTGTGTTTATCTAAAGCCCATCTTTTTAAAACTCGACAACTTTATATACATTGACTAGAGTCGCCGTAAAACCCTGCTTCAGCTCAAGGAAACCCTAATCAGCTTCAGAACCAGAAACAATCTCTTAGGTAAGATATTGTTTTGTGAATCTTAGTCTGCTCTGTTTTCGTTTTCTTCAGTTCTAAGTTTAATCATCTCCACAGGGTTTTAATAAACAAATCAAACGAAGATGTATCTTCAGTGCTATATCAACGAGAAGGGTGAGAAGGTTTACACCACTAAGGTACTTTTACTTTGCTCATCTTCGTCTCTCTGGTATTCTTCACTTGTATTCATGACATTCTAGGATTAGGAAACATATCTCTGTTTTGTTAGGGATTGTAATAACTGGTGATATTTGTTAAGAAACTTAAACATCTGTTAAAATTTTAGCAGATACACATGAAGCTTTTGTTTTGTTTGCTTAACTCTTAAGATAACCTAGGAAGATAGAAGTTCTATGGGACAGTTTGAGTTAGGGTTTGCTTGTTTAATCTTAATCTTAACAGATTAAAGTTGTTTAATACAACATTGTGCCTGGTTTTGATTGCTTATAATTCAATTTCTCTGTTTTATTATCTTAATAAAAACTGTGTTGTTACGTAATACTTAAAACATGAATCAAACTCATTGTGTAGAAGGAATCACCGCTCGGGCTAGCTACTGAATCTGCCCATCCAGGTGAGTCTAGCCTTATAGACCCCTTTTATGTTGTTGTAGTTGGATTCATCAAAGAAACAAAATCTTAAATATTCAGGTGAGTCTAGCCTTATAGACCCCTTTTGTTGTATTTTGCAGCCCGTTTCTCTCCTGACGATAAATATTCGAAGCAGAGAGTCTTGTTGAAGAAGCGATTTGGTCTCTTACCGACCCAGAACGCTCCTGTCAAGTACTAAAACAGAAGAAGCAAACCACTTGCTTGTTTTGGTTTTTGATATTCCTTTAAACTGCTATGCTATGTTGTCTCTTAATGAAATGTTGACTTGAACCAGTCTTTGTATGTCTTCAAAATGTAAGAGCCATTTACTTGTATCCTCGTTATTCACATTAAAGAATTTAGAATCTGAGAGTTCCCAAATTGATTAAAAAATGATCCAAATTGTTCTTACATTGGTAGCCAATTCAGCCGCATAAAGAGGTAGCTAAGAAGTGAAATCGTCAACGAAATCTAAAATCGAAGGTTGGCTAAGCCTCCGGATTATCTTTTGCTTTGCTTCTATTACATGACCATGGCACCAAATCAAATGGGTTTCTATATCAAAAACCTGAAAAATATATTGCGATGGTTCTGGCCCGTTTGTTATTCATGGCCCATGAAAAAATTGTACATAGATTTATAAAAAAAAAGAACTTTATTTTTTGTTCTATGAGAGAAAAAAAAATGAAGAGAAAGACAAATCCGGAATCGTCCGCCTCTGGAACAAAGAAACGACGGCGAGAGGAAGAGGATGAAGAAGTTGGTTGTAGTCACGCTGCAATTGAAGATGGGAAAATCTCCGAGGATCAATGTCGTCTTCTCCGTGAGTTTTGAATCTTTTTGATTTCTGTTATTCCGAGAATTGTATGTAGCTCTAATTCCGAATTGGTTGTTGCTCTGTTTCGTATCAGAGGATGATCTCACCTTTAGCGACACTTCTGTGGCACTTCGGATGATGCGAGCTCAGTTTCCTCGTATTGACCAGGTTCGATTCGAATTGACCAAATTGTTATTGAATCGCATTTACTTGAAAAATTGAACTTTCTCATACTCTGAAAATGTGCCTTGCCGCTTAATTTCTTTCCAAGTTTTAGAGCATTTTAGATACCTGTGAGAACATTAGCTAAGAAGCTAAAAAGTTGATGTCTTTGCACGTTGATGTCTTGTTATAGCTTCCTCTGCTCATCTGTTTCAGGCTTCGGTCCCACCCTTCATATTACAGTCGCAATTATACAGTAGCGTCAATGATAGAACCCAAGTCGATCGGGAATTAGAGGTATGGTTTCTACTTTTCACTATCCAACCACCATAGTTTCTCCTTCACAACAAGTAAATGGTTTGAAAATGAAATGTGCATTATCTGTAAGGTGTTTCCTAGTAGGTTAAGAACCCTCACCATTTGCGTTTGTATTCTAGTCTCTCATTTTTGTGGTTTTAATTGGGTCAACTACTTTGGTGCTATTGCTGTTAGTATCTTTGTCCGTCGAATGTTTTGTATTTTGGGTTCTATCAAATTTCCCATTTTTATCATCTCTATTAGGCTTCAGAGTTCTTTGGAATGAATTTGGTGCAGTGTTTACGAAGGGACAAAGTTGTTCGTGTTTTCAAACTCTACACTGGACAAGATGATCATGCCATAATCTTTTTGGATGACTATCTTAACCAGGTTGGTGTTTTGCTGCATTTCAAAAGGCTACGGTGTTTTTTTTGTGTATATTACATTAGCTTTAGTTTCTTGGAATGGTCTCTTGATTAGTTTTAATTTCTTACTATTGGTATGCTATATTGATTTGTAGAGAATGTTGTCTTTCCAATTTTTAGTTAATCAATATCTGTGGACACCATTGAAAAGCGATAATCCTTTCATCATTTTCTTGTAATCCATATGTTAGGTAGATCGAATCGTGAAGAGGATGGAAGAGAAGAAACAAAGTGATCTTGACATTTTCAAGTGGTTCAAAGAGCATGTCCTTGATTCAAAACTTGAACCCAGTATTGGACATCATGAGTTAGTAAGTCATTTAATCATTTTACTCTTGACTACTCAGCTTTGTCTACATGAGTTTATAATTTTCACTAGCTATCACTGTAGTTTTCGCTGTTGTCTTTGGGCGGAAAGGTGAAAGATGCACACATCACTCTCTTAATTAATGCCGGCCTTCTCGTAAGTAAAGAGTTATACTCCTACTTATCTGCTCTGTGCCATGTTTCTCTTTCCCTCTTTTAACTACAAATACCAATTTATTTCAGACACGCCAACTTATCGATCCAGACATGTACTGGTTTGCAGTTCCGAGTATCGGTAAACTGTGGAAAGGTCTATTGCAGGTACCACTGAAAATATTTGTATCAATTTCTTCCACAAGCGATTCCTTCAGAACCTTTTCTTACTTCCTGATCTAACAATCAGGGAAGGAATGAACTCCTCTCAATGCTAAAGCGCAAGCGACATAAAGAGATGTTCTTGGCCGAGCTTGAAAAGAAACGGCTCAGATACTCTCCTCTGGATATGAGATTTCACATACGTGATCTCATTGGCTCCGGTCACCTGAAAACTGTTCAGACAACTTCTGGGCTGATCGTCCGGATTTCAAGGGACTAATATGCCGGTGTAGGTTTTTCATCAAACTGGCAAAATCTCAGAATCAGGTGACATTTTCCACAAAATATACACATCCATTATTCATTAGTTTAGCTTGTTACTAGATGGAATATTGTTAAATGAATATATAGGATTTACAAGAATAGTTACAGACTCGAGCTAAAGCCAAAGTCAATAATTTTTACAGAATAGTTGGAGTTGGTCTTTTGTATACTCAGAAGAATGACTACTTATAAAATCTTGAAGCATTGTGTTGGTGATGGGTACTACAAGTTTCGTGAAGCGAGCATCTCTGCTTTCATTCTAGTAATGAACTCTTTGGCTCTTTCGTCTATTCCCTTCTCTGGAAGCAATTCTTCTTTCGGCTTCCACTGCTTTGCCGGAATCCAATTGGTTACAGCAGTAGGTTCTCTGAAGAGCTTATCAATGTATACAACAGCTTTGCCTTTTTTCTTGAACAAGCAACCTCTCTTTAGACGGATGAAGAAAACACAGGAATCTCTGTCTCGATGATTCTTTCCGGATCGGTAGCTTGAACAGAAGAAACGATTGTCCGTAGTTGCTGCACTGGACTTTGTTTGGAGTTTGGTTCTGGATCTCCGGAGTTTGTGGAATTTGGCGGTGAAGCTTTTCCAAGCTCTTTTGGCAGGGAAAAGCCTAATTCTCAGGAAAGACATGAAGCAAGCTTGTTAAGATGGTTGAGATTGAGAGAGCAGCTCTGAAACTAAGTGGATAAAGCAAAAGGAGATATGCAGAGGATTATATAGAAGTTGTGTTCAGCTTAGTTCGGACGCGAGCAAGACAAAAGCAGCCAAGAATATTCCACTTCTTGCTTAATCCATAAGCTGCTTCCTAAACTTAATCTCCAGTGACCAGTGTAATAATAATATTTAACTTTTAACAAATTTAAATTAAAAAAACAGATGTAGTCATCTGGTTTCGGCTGTTATTAAAGTTGATATTTTTGTCATTTTACCAATACATTATGTGTAATAGTACGAGTATATGTGTATATTACACATGTCTATCTTCTGTGTAGAGATGGCCAACACAAATTTTAATTGAGCAATACAGATTTGTTCTAACTACTCTTCCTTAAGACAATCTCATATCAAAACCACTACAAAGCAAGCAAGATCTTTGAAGAAAGATCAATAACCATATCTCTTTCGGTTCATGGGTTATGAAAATTCCTAGAGACTAGATAGTTTATGTTTAAGTGCGGAAATTAAATCAAACAATAAACTTAAAGAGACGACACGGGGATTTAACGAGGTATCGGTTAGTTTTTTCAAACCAACCTCCAGTTTTCGACTGCAAAATACGTTTATTAGATTGTAATAAGAAGACAATACAAGATAGACTCGGCAACTTCAACAAGTTCTAATGCATCTATCTAAACAACCATGATCTAAGAGATAACAAGTAAATTCAGTTTACTCCCTCTTAATCATGACTGTCTTCTTCTTGACGAAGTCTTTGCCTTGTGTTTTTCACACCAACTGCAATCTCTTCTCAAGACAATCTCTTTCAAACCCAGCAGCTAACAACCTTGAACAATGAACTCTGTTTTCTATTTCTCTGTTAGAACTGATCAAAAGTCGTGAGGAGTTGTGAATGTCTTTTCAGCTTTTATAGTGAAATTCCTCCATCGATTACTTGACCTGCATATAATCAGCATTTAATCTGCAGTAAATCTTTCCTTTCAAGTAAAGTAAAGTATTCAAAATATCTCATTAATCAAATCAAGACTTAATCAAGTAATTCCTAAGTAGTAAATGTTCCAATTTTAAATTATAATTACTAAGATTACAAATCCTAGAATTAATGATTCTACAAAATGGCATAGTTATTTAATCGATCAACCAACCAATCGATATATATAAGTTGACCATATATACCATTAAAAACATTTACCAACCCATAAATTTTAATCATTAGGCTTAATTAAAATATATACCCCACAACAACCAATATATTCAAACCATGGATCAAATCATAGACCACGCAAGCAACCAGCAAATTCAAGTTAGCATTAGGCCACACAACATCCAAAATATTCACGTTAAGCAAAGATCACACTACAACCAAAAGATTCAAGCCATAACTTCAAAACAGAGACCATGATGCAACACACAAGTTCAAGTAAGCAAAAACCACATAGCACTCAACCTATTCAAGCTATACCTTTAAAGTATATAACACAGAACAAACAATAACTTCAAAGCATAGACCACACAAAAATCAAAAGAATTCAAGTCATAGGTTTATATCATAAACTATGCGCTAATCTTTCAATCTCCAAACAATAGATTCAAGAAAAATGTTGAAATCAAAGCACATATGCTTATGCAACAATAAAAAGATTCAAACCATGACTGCAAAGCATAAAGCATACCCCCACAAAACAGAGATATCGTAGGCTTAAAGAAAAGTGAGATTTCAGCAAGAACTCTTCTGTGGCTGCTGAGAGCTTGTCTTTCACACTTGAAGAGACCTGCACCATCAAAGCTATTTTGTAACGGATGATCGTTAGTCTTTTACAATGTACAAAGTTGGCTAGTCATACATATAAAAAATGAGTTAATAGTTCACTAAATCAATTTCCATCAGCAGAGGTATTTAGTCCACCAAAACACATACACTTAACATAGGAAAATCAAAAATTCAAGACTAGCAAAGAAGACACTAGCCATCTTCGAAAGTCTTTGCATTTTTTAAATAATATCGCCATTCAAACATTCTCATATGAAATAATCACCAGTGAAAACATAGATATGACACCTGTTGGTTTAGATTTGATTACACCCATGATTAAGGCACAATACCGAACCGAATTGGTTTCGTTAACCGACAGTTATAGAAGTTACTTCTATTAAACGAACATATGCGACTTTTTGGTTCTTTGTGTTTCTTGGGCATGTCTCATGTGCTGTGTATATAACAGACATTGCAGACAAAGAAAAACACAGACTTGAGTTCTTAAGAATTCAAGTAAAACTACGAAAAAAGAGAACAAAAACAGCGATGTTAGGAAAACAGAGAGAACGATTCGGAGAGGCACTTGATCGGTGATAAGTGGTTGATATCCGCTTTGTGATATCTTCCCTGACTTCTTCCAATTCCAGATTACATCCAAGTTATATATGTTGTTATATACCGTCATAAAGTACGCTTTTGGTTTAAATGTTTCCGCAACGTTAAACTCTAATAATGGTATCAGAGCTTCGGAATCAAATCTGGATTTTTTTTAAGTTGTTAGTCTTAATAAGCAAATCTGGATCGTTTTATCGAAATGTATTTTTACAGTGGTGCTAAGACAATGCAATTCATCGGCTGACAAATTAGCTTCTATAGCATATTCTCAAACTGTAATCTCTGAAATTCACTATTTTCCTCCAAGTCTTATTTAAAGACCATGTAAATGTTTTATGATTAATAAAAGAGATGTTATAAAAAAAATTATTAAACATATTAATTTCAAATTATGTACCGGAGATTCACTCTTATTTTTTCCAGTTGCAATTTTTTACCAAATTATGTTGTTATTACATGTTTAGTAAGATTATTAAAAATATCAAATACAGTATTTAATACTTTTATATTTTATTTAATTACCATTCAAATTCTAAGTTTTTTCGCCAGATTTTAAAAATCACTAAAATTTCAACCTGATTCAACAATTCAGCATAATTCAGCGGTTACTATTTAGACTCTTAATGTGTATTATTATTGTGTAACTTCTGAAGTTTTGTTAACAAAGAAAAATTAATGAATTTATACTATAGAAAGAAAAAAGAAAAAAAAGAAAAAAACAAACAAACAATACAAACTGCATAATACATATTGCCCCTATCATTGACAGAAGCAGCGATTCTGGGTAACTCATGGATTAACATTTGATTGATTGATCTATCTGTGACAGTGAGCAAAACTTTTTGTGATATTACAGATTTCAACTTACAGTTCTACTTCCTGAAGCTCCTCTCCTAAGCTGCTGCTGCTACTGTTGAGTGGGCTTGGTTTGAATGTTGATGCACTCGTTGGAGACATAAACGAGCTGTTGACGCTTCCGCTCCATGAAGCTGTTCTTCTGGAACCTGAAGGAGGAAGATCACCATTAAGGCTTATTCCTGATCCACTTCTTTTGATGTTGTCTAGACTTGGATATCTCTGCATTGTCAATGGAGATGGTGTCAGGGACTGGAATGAAGACTGGCGGCTTGGTGGTGGAGCCCCTGCGGAGGCCACTGCTACTTCATCTGCTGAGTTCTCCTGTCTGGTTTCAGCACCAACCGATTCCATTACCTGGTCATTTGCAGACGATGCAGGTGCTGCTGGTACGAAGAATTTTGCTTTTGCGGGCATTGGTGGTTTAGCAGATTGTACGGGAGGTGACTGAAACATGGTTTGAGAGTTTCCACGGCCTTGATTAAAGGTGTCAACGTATCTGCCCACAAAAAGAGTAAAATGATCAGTTTTACGCATGCACATTATCTACAGTTAACAAACTAACAAGGGAACATTCGAATCAGTAGCTTTATTGATAATCAATCCGACAAAGTATAACTAAACAGTTGCACAACTGGTAACTACAAACAAGAAAAATATGTCCATCTCACACCGAAACCTCTTTTATATCTTTCGTACTAGTAAATCAATGGTGGCATATATTCCTTACTTAATGCTATTCTACTGTGACACTAGAATTGCGCTCACGATTTAGGATCCATGATAGTCTTCACATATTAATATTCTAAAGTGTCTTAAGTCGTCTGTTTACCTTGCTCGCACACCCATACGTCCACGAGCTGAGAATTGGTTCGAGCCCTGTGAAATTGGTGGGACTCCCGAAGAATTCTCTGACGGAGTTGGGCTGCCACTACTCCAGCTCCCACTAGATGGAGATATCTCGTTTTTCATATCAGATTTGCTTTCATAACCCAATGAGTTGTTTTGGAATGCACCTAATGTTGGAGGAGGAGGCAGTGCAGCTTCCTCAGCTGGAGGTTCCACACCTCTCTCCACCCACCTCTTGAGTTTATCGTCATAATAGAATTGATTCTCCTCACCCAGTTTTGCCTACACCCAAAGCATGACCAAAAAAAATTAGAATAAATTCACGAAGACTCATCATGACCTAAACATTTAGCAAGGTTTACCTCTTTAGATGACCGAGATTGTAAAACCCTCCCTACAGTGTTCTTCAATATGCCAATACCAAAGCGGCTAAACCGTGAACTTGTCACACTCCCAGTTGATTTCACTTGTGTCACCCCATCAGCAGCTTTGTCTTTTGCGGAGTCAGCCTGATCCTATCAGAAAAAGGTAAACCTTTAAGCAGTAAGCAATGATTTCTAAACCCGTATTGGTTGATGCAGTTGAAAAGCCCCCTTAGGACTACTCTGTCCAGAGATTTATCTGAGGGTGGGCTTGGGGGAAATTTCATACTGAGGGGGACCCCTTACCCGCAGGATTAATCAAGCACTACAGCAAATCAGACATCTGGTGCTAATAAAAAAAAAAAGAAAAAGAAATGGTTTTCTAGTGATATATACCTGTATTGGCGTCCTACCAAAATCTGGCTCTGATACACTTCTAGAATGTGCTGCCATCGTCCTCCCGTTCCCACCCCACTCATGTACAGGTTCGATTGAACCAGGTGGCATCAATGATAACATTGTATTAGCCGACTGACTATATGGCAACTTAGTCGCTTCCTGCTGTTGATGTTGATACTCATTTACCTGTAGGTTTCCTGTTGTTGAATGTGGCGCAGGTGGTGGCATGCCCCCAACAACACGATGTGCTGTACTATCAATAAAGTTCAGCAGTTTTCCAACAAGTTTTGCTGGGGCCAAATTCGCAGTATACCCGCCCTGAAAGAGGAATGGCCGATTAGGTTGGAATCATAAGTTCTAAAAAAAAAAAGCTTTAGATTGTTCCCAGCTTTATGGATGTCCATAAGGTGTGAGTTTCTTTTTTCACATATTCATACAAAGTAAAGTACAACTCACAAATGTAAATCTTTTTCATATTTCCATTTAAATGAAAAGACAGCTAATAGATGTAAACCGACGGGGAAAATCAACAGTTCAATGTAATTCTATTGGAACCAGAAGTTGTGTGGGTTGTACCTGTTGGTGGATACGGATTCTCTCTTCAAGAGATACAGCATACTGTTTCCATGTTTCTACTTCAGGTGATCGGCCAGTCTTGAGGCATTTTAACACTGCTTGACAGTACCTGATTCAGCCACAGCACCACAGCATCAAGAATACATATACAGTCTAACCTAGGAGTAGATGATGGAAAGTGAATTTTCTTACTTCTGTGCAGCCGAAAGTTTACCAACTTCAGCCAGCATATGTGCATATATGACTTTATATGGTTGAAACGGTAACAAGATATACTGAGAGTTTCCAAGCGTCTTAGAGTATTCATATAACTCTGTTCTCTGCCCATGCAATAATCAACCAACAAATCAAGACTTTATCAAACAAGTAACAAAAAGAATGGTGTCTTCCATGAATTTTGTCAGAGTTTCTATACAAAACTATTTGAGGAACATGGAGGGTATGTATGATATGCTCAAAATAGAATCTTCCGACAGGTATGATGATAATAAAACCACAGTGATAAGAAAATCACCTGTATAGCCTCTGGACTTGCGTATGTTCGAGGACTTTTCCAATGGTCTGCTCCAACAAGGCAGAGTCTGGCGCTTTCTGAGTATGGGTCAAAGTTTTTATCCGCGATTAAATAGCAAATATGCGCCGCAATTATCTGATTCATAACAGTAGTTCAAATGTCATGATACAGTGTTCCATTAAGTAAAACAATACAACAAGGCAGAGAACCACCTCGCCCCTTTCTTTCCACAAGCAATCTCCAAGATGAGTAATCACAAGCTCATCATCTGTGGTTCTGTTAGCAGTTATTATACCCAAATTCTCTTCCCAATTGTCAAGCATGCTACTACTTCCAAACTGCAATTCAAGGAAACATAAATACATTATGAACAAGCCCTCGTGGCAGAGTTGCAGAAGGACATATTTGAATTGTCAAGGTGTACTATGACAGATTCATTTTTAAATCTAAGAATGAACTAGTTCCCTGTGGTAGATAATTGTCTCTACATTTTCTGTCACCACATTTTGAATTTTTCTCTCTTTAATCTATCACATTGTCTGACAGAGAAGAAATAGATGGTTAATGTATTACCTGGGGTTGTTGCTGAGCCACATTTACAGAACCAGGAAAATGGATATCGCTTGTACTTCCAGTGGAGAACACTTCAGCTGGTTGTCCTGCAACCAGCAGGCACAATGTTCGTAAAGGTGACCCTGGTATCAGCTGGCGAAGGGCCATTTGTTTCACAGTCTCTACATAGAACTGCAATTTAAGACATCGGCCATGTCAGTCAAACAACCACAAGAGTGGAATGTCCAGATGTATAGCAATTAAGGGAAAGAAACCTGATCCCCAAGTTGTGCCGCAATAACAAGTGCTGGTCCCCATAAATGGCCTTCTTGTGCACATCGTAGAGCCTCCATTTTTCTACCAGAAGCCAGAAGATTCTGCACCTCTGAAGCAGTTACCTGGGGAATTCTTCCAAATGTGTAAACAAAACTTCCTAGAAAGAGAATATGGGATATGATGTCTAATACTCACTTGCATTTGTGATTCCGGTGGTAAATGCTGCAAGCATTGGCTAAAAGAAGCATAACTACCATTTTGGCTACCATCTTTCTTGGCAAATGCAAAAAGTTTAGCAACTGCTGCTTCTGCAGTATCTGTTTCCTGTTTGCAGTGTAAATACAAAGCTGAGGAAATTGCACCTTATACAAATGTTTCCTGAAGAAAAGAACTGAAGAGACATTTTAAGGATGGCTAACCTTTTGCGATGCATCAGTACCAAAAGGAGACCGGAGTTTCCCATAATACTGACAAGATATTCTGAGTAAAGAAAGAAGCGTCTTTAAGAGCTTCCCTCTAGAAAATTCCATATTGGAAGATTCACAATTCAAAAGTCTCTCATCAATCCACTTATACAAGTCTTTACTTCCAACATTTCCTCCAACCAAGGGACCTGGAAGAGATTGTTGATGCAGACAACGAAAGTAACTCAAAGAGTCTTCCCCGAGATTTGAATAAGAAGAGGCACTCCCAGAAATAACTTCTGCCAAGTTTAAGACAGAGATGGAGCTTCCCCCAGTTCCCTTTAATATCAGGTAGAAAGAGATCAGCAGTTACACAAGAATCAAAATTTACTTTTTGAGGTTATAATTGGAGCATATATTTCATACATGTTCAATGATAAGCATTAAAAATTAGAGATAGCTCTACAAAAGTTTGCATAAACTTCCCAGGGTGTAAAATAAACTAATGAAAAATTACAGTTAAGGACAAACCTGACTCCCAAATGATGAATTCTGCAGAGAACCACTAGTATCCTTCATAACAATGAGCTTCCCACCAAATCCAAAACTGAAAAGTGCATGTGGTGGACGCCCATCAGATGATCTTCCTGCACTAGGGGAGAAAAGCTGATTGCTTTGAAACGATTGATCTACAGATTTCTGTCTATCATAGAAATCGTTTGAGATACTCAGTTGTCCATTCTGTGTGACACTAGCCACATTCATATGCTGAGGGATGAAGCTCTGAGCTCCAATTGCACTTGGCTTAAATTCTTCAATCACAGGTTCTGTACTGTACAAATTATTTACTTGCAGGTTTCCTCCTAAGCTTGATAATGAATCAGAAGGTGCAGCCGCCTCAGACTTAACTGCATTTTCTGATTGCCAGGTGTTTGTAGCCGGCTGATTGTTGGCATAGTAAGACTGGTCCCAACTTCCATGTTGGCTCTGGATATCAAATTCTTGTGCTTTGAATGTCTGGTTTTTATTGTTAACATCATACATGCTACTTTCGCTATTACTGTGATACATAGCTGTAACAGTATGACCATTCTGAACTTGATGATCATGAGCTTGACCAGTTCCATTTGTTTGAGAAGCCTGGTTGTAGCTATCCAGTGTGCGCCATTCCTGAGCAATTGTGTCAAAGTACCATCCCGGATACTGTGGATCAAAGACCATATGTTCTGGATATCCATTGCCCACTTGTGAAACCTGGTTCCAAGTAGACACACTCTCAGCTGTGCCAGACACTGCAGATGTTGTACTCTGTTTCAGATAAGCAACATCCAAGTTATCAGTAGCAACGCTTTCCCAGTTACTCCTTGAGTTTATATAGCTCTCTTGCGAATTCACACTTGCATCATGACCATCAACTTGATACCATTGGTCAGTACCTGTATCATATTTCCATCCTGGATAGCGATTTTCCCAAGATTGACTGTTATCCACGTATTGGCCACTTGCAGAATCATAATGCACTTGACCCTGATGTTGCTCAAACCCTGCCGAGTTATCTAAACCAAGACTTACATTATTTGTATCATTGAATACTAAGTTCCCTCCAGTGGCCACAGCTACCTCCGCCTGTCCCTGTAAATTTCCGGCAGTCCCGTCCAACTCAGTGAAGAAATCAGAGTATGAACCAAACCCACGACTGTCAGTTACAGATGAATCCGCATAAAACGAGCCCCAGTCAACCTCCTTAACCCCAGGACTCCCAGATCCATCGATTATATTGCTTTCTTTTGCTGTTTCAGACAGTGGCATAGCATCCACCTCCGATCTCAGCGCATCATCATCCCTTAACTTATTTGCATCACTGTTGATAAATTGAACAGCTTCCACCGCAATAGTTGGAGGATCGTCTTTTCCCACCGAACTACTACTTGCACCCTCGTTTGCAACATCGTTCCTCGGGCCTGCTTCATTCAATGCGCCGCCATCTCCATCACCCACAAAATCGTCAACGACGGAGAGATTCGCAAAAGCCCTGGCGTCGTCGGAATCACTTCCGTCGTCGAATTTCAGCTGCTTAGCAGAGGATGAAGCGTTGGCTTCGCTGGGAGTATAGGCATCATCAACAAGTTTATCGAAGAAATCCTCGTCGGTTTGATCCTCCAGCAGGAAATCAACAGTCGAAGCCATCAGTCAACAGTCGAAATCGAAATTAAAACCCTAACCCTAAACAAAATCACTATCGACGGATCTGCAAGCTTCGCAAGAGGATCAATTGCAAAACGAAGTAAATTTATAGAAGATCAAGATTAAATGGAGCAGAGTGACATAGACCGATCCAAAAACCACAGAGGATTCGTCGTTAATTCCCGGATCCAATCTCTGATTCAGACTCCGATTAGTCGGTGAAATCTTCGAGATCGAACGAGAGAGATACTCTTTGATTTTTTTTATTTTTTTTTGCACTCCCTTTTCCCTATTTACCCTTATATGTGTATATTGAATGATCCAGTCCACAAGATTACATGAGTTACTTGTTGACCAAAAAAATAGATTACACATCACTATATTTTTAATTAAATAAATCTATGTATTACTTTTTTTTTTACTTACTACTATTGTTTATGTATTTAATTAATATTTTGACATTTTTCTTTGTCAAATAAACTGAAAACCCTCTATATATTAAAGATGAACATTTGTGCTGTCGTGGCAAGGCAACAAATTTTTTTCAGCATTTTTGATTTAATTAATTCAGCTATTTTTCTTAAAGTTATTTCATTAGTCAAACACTTTCTTATTAGATTACTCTTATTCTATATGTCAAACACAAACAACTAAATCAATTTACACTTAATTACATTACATTTAAACTTCATTTACATCAATTTACATCAATTAACATTTAATTACATTACACTAAAACCAAAAAAAAAAAATTCATGTATATATTAATTAAATGAATATATAGTTAATTTTTTAACAATCCAAATTTACGTATCTATAAATATGTCAAATAAAATCAAACACAACAACTTTTTATCTTCAAACCTATTGAAAATCCATATATTTAAAGTTTGTAATATATTAATCAAATGTAAATATATTCTATTATAAATAAAACTTTTTAAAAAATTAATAGCATAAAATTCATGTGTATGGCACGGACTCTTATCTACTAGTTATAAAAACTGAACAAATATGAATTAATTAAAATTAAAATCAATACAATGAAAGAATAACCAGATTATCACGTCATCAGATATTTCGTAGACCATATTTGCCTTCCATTCATTTGCAGAGATTGAATATTGGTCTGACTTATGCAAGATGCAACAACGAATCGAGGTCTCCGAGTGCCAAAATACTGAAAGTGTTGAAATTTTGGCCCTTGAGAGCATCTTATCGAAAAGCTCTTGAGTTGATCTTCTATTTGCATCTCAAAGTTATACTTCATCTTTAATATGTTGTATCTCTATTTGTTCTTACTTGTGACAGCCAAATCTGTACCATTCAAGCACAGGAGATAAACTAATGTCTTTCTCGACTTCTCTGTAATCTCTACTTTGAAATAGAGCCCTAAACCTTCGCATTCATCAAAATCATCACCATCCGTTTCCAGAATATCTTTGAAACTTTTATGTAGTGCTTTGTCAGATGCAATTAGGTCTTCCAATAATATTTATTCTCTTGCACGTCGTGCTTCAGAGGTAAAGCAATAATCCGGCATGCGAATCTAAATAGTTCCAAGTGATTTTCGTCTTCTTAGGAAAAAAGATACAAAGAAAACCTCATGAAATCATCTGGAAACTGTTGGAATAGGCTTTGACTCGGATCAAAGAGTTTGTTGCAAACCAGTGACATCCATTCTCGAAACACACCTTCTTTTTATTTTTGAGGGTATATTGAACAGTAATCCCTAAAAAATCCAAATATATATTTGTGTGTTACCATGCTCAAATCTCTTACTTCTATTACTTTATTTTTATTTTTAATTTTTGGCAGCAAATCTCTTACTCAGTTACTCTTACTTGTAGATGCAAAATTGAAAGTATATCTAACAATCGAAATAAACTAGAGGAGTCCTCAAATATTCTTCAAAATTCTTTCAATGATTCAGTTGCTGCTACATTACATACAATTTTAATATACCAAGTAGTTGATGTAGTAGTAGTCTAATCCAAAACAAATTTACTGTAAGAGCGCTCTTACAGTGGGTAGAAATTCAAATGGGTTTCTCACAAATAAAATAATAGTTTTTAAATATAGTTTAATTCATTAATTAAAATTTAAATAATAAAAATAATGTAAACCAATGGAAGAAGGACAAGTAGACAATAGGTATCTAGAGAATTTTACATGCCAAAAATAAAATAAAGATTATCCATTTTACATACTTATCAATTATCAAAACCAAGAATGAAATTTTTTTTTTTTTTTAGCAAGAATTAAATTATTTAGGTAAGTACAAATAATGCCGATTTCTTTTGCTTCCACGCTTCTAATTGTGTTTTTTGACTGACATCTTAAGATAATCGTTAGCATAGAGAATTATAGGTCTATCTACCGTCCGTCGTTCCAATCTGACGGCTGTCGTACAAGCCGTACAATTTAGACTCGATCTAACGGTTGAAATAGAAAGATCATATCCCTCAAATCTAACAGTTGCCTCAAGTTTTGGTGGAGACGAACAGAAGAAACAAAAAATGGCAACCGCAGCTCTCTCCGCCCGACCCAACCGCCTGAGCTCAGCCTCCTCCGATATTCCTCTCCACCCGCTCTATCTCCCTACCAAGCTCCAATCCCTCTTCTTTCCAACTCAGCCGTGGCGCTCCGCCGCGATTCTCCTTCCTACGCGGCGGCGATGCACTGCGCCTAGAGCTAGTTCTCGCGCTGATGATTCTCCTCCGTTTGACATGTCTGTGGAGACGGCTCTCAAGGTACTCGGTGTCTCTGAAGGAGCTTCCTTCGACGAAATACTTCGCGCCAAGAAATCAATCATTGCTTCCCGTAAGGACGACCCCAACGCCATCTCTCAGGTGACTCCCTCCTTCTAATTCCAAATTTCTAGGGTTCACCGTCGAATCGAAGGTTTCGTTGTTGAAGATTTCTCAATTTTAGCTTATTAGTGTCTATCTAGTAGTTCCTAAATTTGGTTAGATTTTTCCTCTATTATTGGAGTTTAGCTTCAAATTTAGATGAATCATGGAGATAGATAGTTTCTTGGTATTGAGGCTCACTCTAATTGTGTTGCTTCTCTTAGGCCGAGGCTGCGTATGATATGTTGCTGATGCAGAGCCTAAACCAACGCCGAGCAGGCAAAGTTGTAAGCAACAACATTCGCTACGCCGATGTTAAATCCACTAATCCTCTAGGAACAAGTCAATGGATGAAGAATTCACCTGTCTCTATTGATATGCCATCCACAAGCGATTTGGGAATACAAGCTGGGGTCTATGGAGTAATGATGGTTTTGACTTATGTGAATGGGAGTTCTTTAGAGTCTTCTGGGATGCCTTATGCTGGTGCTGATGTGCCCGGACTGATATTGGCCAGCAGCTTTGGTGCTTCCCTGTACTTCATGACCAAAAGGAACGTCAAGCTAGGTAATTTGTAACTTCCACCTTCTTCTGTGGTCATCATTACCGTGCACCTCTGTTGATGCAGCTTTATATTGTTGTGCAGGTAAAGCAGCTGTGTTAACGGCAGGAGGACTAGTGGCAGGTGCAGTGGTGGGATCGGCCGTTGAGACCTGGCTGCATGTTGATGTTGTCCCATTTCTGGGTCTTCACTCCCCAGCCGCAGTCGTGAGTGAATTCATAGTCTTCTCTCAGTTCTTGGTGTCTCTTTGCTTACGGTAGAACTTTAGACATTGGCTTCTGCAAATTTGCTGGTATATGTACTCTGTTTGTATGCATATTGTACAGAACACTTCAAAGTAAACAACTCCTCCCAACATCAGCCTTCATGCTGAGGAAACAAGATTTATAACTCTTGTCATTATTCTTTTTCCAGTTGACATCTAGTAACACTCAGTTAACAAACAAAACTATAGCCTTTACAAGTCCACACAGTTGATCAAACTATAGCTACATACAAGTCCACACAGTTAGCCGTAACTACTTAGAAAATTGGAACGAATAAGGACAGACCATCGGAGACACATTACTAAACGATCACATGGCTGCAACTGATGTACCATGGTTGATGGTTCTGACATACTCAATATCGGCATGCTGAATGGTTCACGCATACGGAATTGGAATACAACGGTTCCCTGTTGAAGTCTGATCGTCTTAGAAACACATAGCCTATCGATCTTGAAATCTGCGATACTCTTGTCGTACAGACTTTAAGCATGCATTGTGCTCAGCTGAGAGCTAGATATTTGAGCTTTTCTTGTCCCAAGAACAACCCGTGACTCTCCCAGACTCGCCAGAGAGAGTGTCCTGTTGAATAGCACACTGAGCTGCTGTGTAGGAAACCTTATGCTCACAAGGTTAAAGCTGACCAACATCTTTCCAAAAACCACCTTTTCTTTCTTTCAATTTGCTATTATGTGATGGAAGAGCGAAAGAATGTTTTAAGTCGATTCACATACATTCCTAGCTTAAATTCACTGTAGTTTACATCGAAGTGCATCCGCTTGACAATGCATCCTGTGGTTTATCACTACGGGAACGAAGTTGGAAGCAAGTTCCCTAATTGAATTAGGAATTTTCTTACAGCCGTTACTAATTAAGAATTCGATCTCCTTTTCCGTTATATGCGGATTTGAATGCACGAGAAAGTGCACAAAAAGAGTGACCAAACTTCAAATTCCATTCATGGAATATTAAGAGCATAAGATGATAAAGAAATGACATATCCCTCAGTGCACAGTTGAAAATACAAAAAGCAACAAAGAGGATCGGGTCAGTTCAAACCGTATGATCCAACGATATTGCTAACAGTTTGTGCGAAGGTTCTTGAGGTAATCTTTTTGCCAGGGACATGAAAAGGGTTTGAGACTGCTTCCACGTAAGCAGCATGGAACTTCCTGAAGAACTGTAGAAATAAAATAAAAAAAATCAAAGAATGAAACTAAACAAACACAAGTTAGAAGAAACAAATGTTAACTTACAGTTCTCACATCGGTATCTCTAACATCCAAATCAGTAGTGACCAATATAAGTTTGACTTTGGTATTAGTCAAGTAACCATACCTAAAGAAGAAGAAGAAGAAGAAGAAGAAGAAGAAGAAGAAGAAGAAGAAGAAGATAAAGGTAAAAATCATTCTTTTAAATTAAACCGGTTTGGTGGAGTAAACCAGGGAAAAGATGTGGTTTTCTTTTTGTCTAAATCAATGGGATTGTATTTGTGTAGTAAGTAGACACCATTTCTCCACAGCTTTTTGGACCATAGAGCATTCATATCTCTCCCCTGAAAAAGAATAAAAAATCTGGTTTTGTTTTCCAAGTATGTAGTCCAAAAGGATCCAATCGCAATTTCCTGTAAACGCGTCTATCCATTTTATCGAGTCTATATATAAGAAAAACCATGTTCTAGTTTGAATCATATGTGCTGCTACCTTCAACTATAAATCGAAATGTTAGGTTTTGATTACTTGACGATATGAAACATTGAAACAGTGACTATAGAAAAATAAAAACATTGAAACAGCGTCATATAGTGCGCTTTTTGTTGACCAACCAATTGTTGTTTTTCTATTTTAAAGATTTTATAGGAGAAGACCACATACACCGATAACTCGCCGCTTCTCCTATTACCTTTTTTCAAAATGGTAGTAGTCGCTAATAATGTTACATTTTTCAAAATCAATGAAATTTCATCCAAGTTATCCCATAGATTTCGTGACAGTATTACCCTTTTTCTTATCTTTTTTGCAAGCAGGGCCAGACCTGAGAAAATATAGGCTGCAAACTAAAAAAAATTATATGTTTAACGTAAGGAACTCAAACCCAGCACATTTTCTTAACAAATACATGAACACAACTAACTGATCTAAAATATATTTTGTCAAAAAAAAGGCCAAAATAGCATTTATTTTAGATAGGGCCGCAAGCAACAGTTTGGTGGCTTGCCCTCAGGGCCGCTTCTGTTTGCAAGACAAAATAAATGTCTCTACTAATGTCATTAACTAACTTAATTGATAGTCAAAGATAGTGAAAGAGGTTAAGTTAAAAAGATGATTACAAGTATCGTCAAAAAAAAATCACACATAAAAAAAAAATCAATTCTGTATGTGATAATTAATCTGAAAATGAATTTTGTTGTAAGAAGTTGTATAATTTTACTGTGTGGTATAATATTTAGGGAAAATCCCATAAAAAATCTCAAACTATTAACATTTTTCCAACTAAAACCTTCAACTTTTTCTGTTTCCATATTAAACCTCCAAATCAATATTTAATAAACTTTCAAGAATTGACTAAAAGTTAACGAAAAAATCATTTACCACCGTTAACTTCTGTTAATTATTTGCTAACTCTATTTATTTTTTATAATTTTTATTTACCATTTTTAATTTAAATATAATAAAATAGATTTTACCTTTTTTTAAAAAAGTATTTTATCTTTAAAAACTGGTAAATAAAAATAAAAATAAAAAGTATTTTATCCTTAAAAAAGTATTTTATTTACCATTTTTATTTACATATAAGAAAATACTTTTATTTACCATTTTTTATTTACTTATAAGAAAATACTTTTTATCCTTTTAAAAAAGTATTTTATCCTTAAAAAAGTATTTTATTTACCATTTTTAATTTACATATAAGAAAATACTTTTTATTTTTATTTTTATTTACCAGTTTTTAAGGATAAAATACTTTTTTAAAAGGTAAAATCTATTTTCTTATATGTAAATAAAAATGATAAATAAAAATTATAAAAAAATAAATAGAGTTAGCAAATAATTAACAGATGTTAATGGTGTTAAATAATTTGTTTGTTGACTTTTAGTTAACTCTCCATTGTGCTCAGTTTTATTGACTTGAAGGTTTATTCTAGCAAAATTATTGACTTGGAGGTTTAATATGGAAACAGAAAAAGTTGAAAGTTTTAGTTGGAAACATATTAATAGTTTGAGAATTTTTTATGGGATTTTTCCTAATATTTAATACAATTTGTTAGTCTAATATCATTATTAGAGTGATCGAGTTTTAACAAAAATTTAGTGATGTGAATATCAGTTACAAAAGTAATCTTTTGTAAAACTGAACATATATTAATATAATAATTTTGTAAACATCGGTTTCAAAATAAAATTGGATGTAAAACTGAACATATTAAAATAAAGGAAAATAATCTGATTATAGTTTTTATTAGTTAAAAAAATAGAAAACATAATATTTTGTTGGAGATTTAATTTTTTGGAAAAGAAAAAAACATTAAAATATTGAAGTTGTTTTTTTATATCAAATCAATGGGTACAAATTAGATTGATATTTTTATCCTTAATAAATCATTTTTTTTGTTCTCTAAATTGTTTTTTCTAATCTTTCACAAGAAGTTGAGATCTGAAATGAAGTTTCCTTCAATCTTTGATTCCTTTCCACGTTAGACTGATCCTCTTCGATCCATTCTACTTTGACAAGAAATAAATAAAAAGAAAGAAAAATAAGTAAGCCAATTGACGAAGTCTTGGCTTGAACTTTAAAAGTTATAATGATATCTTTATTGGGTCAAAGTCAGCTAATGTTGTAGAATAGTGGAGGAGAGAAGTCATAGATAACGATATTATATATACACACAATCACACATATAGCTTCATTGTCTCTTTCTTTCTCTGTGCAGATCAGATAATAAATCATTCATTTCTTCAACCTCTCAAAACCTCAAAAAGGTATCCATCTTTCTCTTGGTTGACCCATTTCTCTATATTTGAAAGATTATAAATTGTTTTGTGGGTTTTTAGGCTGTTGTGTTTTTGCAATTTATCATCATCACAATCGATCAGATTAGTATCGTCTCGTGTTTGACTCCAATTGTGTATGTTAACTATATCAAACCCATGGAAGTTGGTGAAGCATATATCTATGTAGAATCATAAGCGTTGACTTTCTTCTTGTGTTGTGTGTGATATGGTTACTTTGATGGGTCAATGGATCTGACCATTTATTTTTTATTTTTTTTGGTATGTCAGGATCTGTTAAATTTGAGATCTTATAAAGTTGGTTAAGTTTAAGAGATGGAAATGGTGTCTGGAAGA
Source organism: Cardamine occulta (assembly GCA_028015245.1). Classification (NCBI taxonomy): domain Eukaryota; kingdom Viridiplantae; phylum Streptophyta; class Magnoliopsida; order Brassicales; family Brassicaceae; genus Cardamine; species Cardamine occulta. Next base: position 482,798 of record CM051377.1, read on the forward strand.
GTAATTCCAGGTTGCCCAAACGCAGGCAATCCTTTCCATGAGTGTACTGATATATGTCTTGAGAGAATAAATGCTGGAGATGTTGTCCACAAGAAAGAGAAGAAGCTCTTTGGTATGAAACTTGTTTTTTTTATTCTTGTGTGTCAAAGTTGACATCAAGAAGAGTCTCTGAAACATGTTTTTATCTTGTGTCAGGGTTTGGTAAGAGAACTCCAAGCAGGGACACTCCTCCAAGTACTCCAGGTCGTGGAAGCAGATCACCTCTGCCCAGCTATTTCGCCAAGAAGAAGGTTGAGTCAGAGAGTAGTCCATCTTCAAATGATTTCAACAATGGTAACTTCTTGAGTCGCCTTTCCCCGCTACAAGGACACAAGATCGAGTCTGCAAATAGTTTGGATTCGCTCCCTGGCTCGGCTTCTCTTGCTTTATATTCAGGGGGAGACTATTTTGCAAGAAGGGTAAGGATTGTTCTTTATAGCTAAAACTCTCTCTCTTTTCTTTCTTTGAAAGTTGAAACTCACTCATGTGTTGGTATATTTCTGCCAGACTGATCTGCGTAGAGATGAGGATGATGATGATGATGTGTCACCAAGGCCCTTTGGACCTCATCCTAAGACGCCTGAACACCCTCTTAGGACGCCTCAGCATAGGCCTCGCACACCACAACACCGCTATGCGCACCAGGAGGACCCTAGTTCAGTAGAAACTAGACCGAGGACTCCTGAACACCGATACAACACCTCTGACACAAGGCCAAGGACACCCATACATGAGTCTGCTGCAACAGGAAGAAGGCCTCAAACACCGGATACTAGACCGAGAACTCCTGAACACCGATCCGCCACCTCTGACACTAGGCCAAGGACTCCACTACATGAGTCTGCTGCAACGGGAAGGAGGCCCCAAACATCAGAAACTAGACCAAGGACTCCTGAACACCGATCTTCCACCTCTGACACTAGGCCAAGGACTCCTGAACACCGATATTCCACCTCTGACACTAGGCCAAGGACTCCTGAACACCGATATTCCACCTCTGACACTAGGCCAAGAACACCCATCCATGAGTCTGCTGCAATAGGAAGGAGGCCTCAAACACCAGAAACTAGGCCGAGAACTCCTGAACACCGATCCGCCACCTCTGACACTAGGCCAAGGACTCCCATACATGAGTCTGCTGCGACGGGAAGGAGGCCCCAAACACCAGAAACTAGGCCAAGGACTGGAGAACATAGGGGGAGGTCACCTGAGATCATGGCAAGGTCCCCCGGGCCAAGGTCCAAGACTCCAGAGCCTCAACCTACCTACTTTGAACCTTTGTCAAGGACTCCAAAACAGCGGTCTAAGACGCCAGAACCCAGCCCTAGGATTCCCCAAGCTCAGCCCATATCCCACAGATCCCTTGACAGCGCTGCTCTTCAAACGCCTCGGACAGTTGAAACCAGACCTAGGACCCCAGAGCACCAGCGCAGAATCGTGGAGACAATACATGAAAGTAGGCCAAAGGCTGCAGTCTATAGGGGAAGGTCACCTGTTCACAGGGAAAAGATCTCACAGACTCAACAAACTCAGGCATATAATTATCTTGGAAGCAAAGCTGAGTCGGTGTACATTGACAAGGACGACGAATCAGTTCTACTCTTTCCAGAACTTCTTTTGTCACCTCATGATGGGCCACCCTCTAGACCCTATACGGTACTGTTCTCTACCCTCTAGACCCTTCACATCTTCATATTTCTTCACATTCTAATGACAGTTTTGGTCTCTTACCTCAGCCTAATCGCCGCAGCGGATATGAAACACCCACCAAACAGGAAGTACATTTTGATCAACTGGATGATTCAGCGAGCTCAGACGATGATAAATTTTCATTTGTGGATGATCAGGACGAAAAATCTGTTTGGATTTACCCTGAAATCGTACAGAAATCTGTATGTATATATATCCCTTATGATCTCATAGCTTTCATATGTCAAAGCTCGCCAGAGAGCTGGTATTGACACAAATGTTCTTCTTGTATGTTGCAGCCCGTTCATCATGGATCATCCCGTAAATCAAGAATGGAACAAGATAAAGCAAACAACGAGCCTCCAGAGCTACCAGATGAATCGCAGAGCTTCAGTCTTATAGAGATCTCTCGCATGAAAGGAATAATAACTAAGAAGAGTGAAACAAGGGACGAGATACAATCCATTCTATCTGAGTCTTACGTTTCTGTGGGAGACTACAAGGTCAGAGTGAGTGTTTCAGCCACTCTGCAACACATCCTTGAGAAGCACGGTGACATTGCGTCCGCTTCCAAACTTCATTCGCTTGCCACACGATCTCACTACCTGGACATGCTTGCCTCGGTGGTGTTCGAACTCCAGACAACTCCCCTGGAGCATCTCAGGGAGAGCCGCCTGGTTGAAATGGTAGCTATTGTTAAAGACGTTGAGTCGGTAAAAATCAAAGTAGGTTGGCTCAAGCCTGTCCTAGAGGAGATTGTAGAGGCGATGAAGCACTACGATGAACAGAAGATGAGCGTAATGGAGAAAGAGGTGTGGGAAAGGGATGTGTTGCTTGCGAGACAAGAAATGGAGAAAGAGGTTAAAGAGCTGAGGGAGAAGGAGAAGAAGGTGAAGGAGTGGAAAGAGAGAATGACGGAGAAGGCTGGGAAGTTGGGAGATGTCGATATGAGAAGAGCTCGTCTTCACAAGAGCTTCGAGTTTCTGAGTTCCAAGGTCGACAAGTTTCAGGGGAAACCTCTTCTTCAAGGCATCTTGTGACCAACCAATTAGTCCGCAAATTCTTTTGTTCATCCTTTTGTAACCAACGGTTTGTTTTGGAAAACTGATATGTTATTAAAAAAAAAGTCCAATATCTAAATTCTAAAATCCCTAGTTTTTAGGAATGTTAGGTAAGATTCATATAAATCTTCCAACTTTATAATTCTTATCTATAAACTTATACTTACATAACAAGAACAAACAAAAAGAATTTTTACAAAACACAAGGAGGAAGATGAATAGTGTTGGAGGAGAAATTAATTGTTTTTTTGGATAGAGCGTTTGTTTCTGTTTCTACTTGTCACCTTCCCCACATACTTGTTAGATCTCATCGTCCCTATAATTTTCTTCACTAGTATTTTCACAATACTCTTCTTCTTCGCTTGCCCTAATCTCTCTTTCGTTGGACCCTCTGTAAGTATATTCTATATTCTCAATTGTTGTAAGGGGAAAAAACAAGTAACCTAAGTCGACATGTTGATCTGTTTGATTAGGGTATTGGAGGAATCTGGTTGTTTCTATTGGACCGCTCTACGTTTTACTTAGCCTTTGAGTATTTTAAACTATTGGCTGGTGGCTTTGACCTAGCCTTCCTTTGGCGTCTTACTGTTTTCCTCTCCATCTTGATCCACTCTATTTACATCGTTGAGCACCTCCTTAGATCTCATCAAGCTGTACCACCTCCTTCTTCTCCTCCTCAACCTCAGAATGATGAGACTCCCGGTGATTATGTATATATATGTGAACATATTTACCAGTCTAGCTAATTGTTTTTATCGTTTCTTTTATGCTAATGTGTGCTGTCTCTGATTAACTTTGAGATGAAGGTGATGTGTGCAAGGAAGTGGAGAACATGAAGGAGTTAGTGGAAGATGGGAAGAAGTTGATGTCATTTATGGATCACATGATCATATCAGGTCTTGAAACTCAAAGAAAAGATTTTCTTGATGAGTTGAATAAAGATGGGAAGAAGATGATGACAAAACTTGATGGTATGATCTGCTCACAACTTGAAACTTTGAGAGACAACATGCGCCTCTATGCTGATGCTCTCTGTCAAGAGCTCCGAGATGAGCTTAGATCTAAAGTCGAAAAGACCTACCTTGTCATCCAAGAAACCGTCAAAGAAGCCAACCTTATTGGCCAAAAGAAGAGACAGGTGATAAGAGGAGAGGACGTTGAGGGATTTGTCGAGCTGAGGGAGCAAGTGCAAGAGGCAGAGTTTGCCGTTGTCAAGCTTAGGGAGCAAGTGCAGCGAATGGCAATGGAGGCAGAGATTACCGCTGAGGAGCTCTCACGTGCGACGGTGGAGTTGGTGGAGGCAGGGATCCAGCAATGGGAGGAGGACAATGCTGACTATCTTGCCTCCCTCCCTCTCTTATATCGTTAGATTACATTGTTTCTTTTTTTCTTGCAATTTTTTTATTTTGTTGATTTGATAACTAGATTCTCCTTGGATAACCCTTGCTTTGTTAAATTTTCATTTTAGTTACCAAGTCTATGATATGTAGTTAATTCATAGTTGATTCTTTTTGTTTTGTTCATATTTAAATCTTACCAATAACAAGTACTGTATCTGCAACTCGATTACTTCTGCCAACAACAATATTATTCAAATGATCAGAGAATACAGACATTTTCAAGACACGGTTCCAGCAACAATGCTAATGTTGAGTTGGATACGTAAGATAAGTGTGACAATCTATATATTTTGGTTAAAATGGAACGTTTTTTGAATGAGCGTTGAGATGCTCTACATTAGTAAGCTATAGCCGCAGAATTGGGATATAGCATGGCCCAAATTGAAGTCTATGGTTTCAAAATGACCCCTCGTTTGGCCTAAATTTTGAGGCCTGAGTACCTGTTTGAGAATGTTTGTCTGTTGAGGAGTCATTCTTCGTCGGAGCTGCAAAAATCTAGGACCATCATTTTTCCGGTGGAAATTGCGGGAGTTGTTCGCCCGTGCTCTGTTCTCTTTCTCTTCAACTCACCCTTTACTTGTGTTTCTTTTGTCGAGGCTTTCCTGAAGAGTCCAGAACATCTCCTTTGAGATAACATTTTAAATTATAACAACTCAGGAAAATAACAACTTATGATGATGGTACCTCTTCTCTACAGACTTCTTCACAGCTTCAGATTTCTTGTTTACGTTCTTTGAAACCGTTTGTCCTGTAAGTTCTCCACGATTGATTACAATTGTACCTAATAAGCTTTAATCTATATTGTGTCAAAATAAGAAAGAAGAAGCATACTGGCCATTTCGTTCAGGAAACGTATTCCTTGTGAGTGTATGCTAGGCGTCACTTTATCCGCGCCACTGCATAACCACAATTCGCTTTAGAATCTGAAAAGTGGGTTTTGTTCGTTATGTTAAAAGTACAAAAACTTGATGAGGGTTTCCAACCTTAGAGCCTTTCGGAGACCTTCCACTGATAGTACTCGGACAGGCTGATTGGCCTTTTTGTTTCCGCTTCTATCTGCTGGTGGCTCAACTGTGTAAATCCCTTGGGATCTTGGATCTCTGAAAGCTGTTCTTAAGTTCCTGATATAAAATAAAATAAAACTCCGAAGAATTATAAAAATCTCCCACTCAAGGTAATGAACACAACTCGATAGTATTGACATACCCTCCTTTGAGTTCAGCTCTCATTGTAGCAAACTTGTCTGATGCATTCTGTGCAAAATTCATAGTTAGTGAAAAAACCAGGATTCATTACATTGAAACCAGAAAGCAAGACCAATATGTACCAGTTTATGAATCTTGCAGAATGCTCCTTGGCGTCTGAAACCAAATTCAAAGTTGTAACTCAACATTCAGAAACAATACACAGTGATATGCATGGCCAAAGGTAACTTACTTGTTAACAACAGATGTACAAGTTGTTCCATCTTTCCGCTTCGCTGTACAGACTCCATAATCAGCAGACACTCCCAATTTTACCATTTGTTTAGCGGAGTTGACACTCAATGAGAACTCACGTCCCTGGCCACAAACACGAATTTTGAAAAGGAGATTTAGTTAAGCCATCAGGTTACTCACAAGCAAAGCTGATGCTATATGCTTACCATTTTGTCCTTGCGAACTGAGCAATTAAACAGACCGAAAACTGTTCCTGCCTTTTCTGTCTCATTCTTCTTGTAAGCATCACCAAACAAGAACAAGGAGACAGTGTTTTCATTTAAGCTACCGATCTTCCATATGCCATAAGGCTGACCTATTGAGCTTGTTTTGGGTTGTCCTTTCTCTGTTAGCACTCCCATTGTTGCCCAGCAGCCAGAAAGTTTGTCACCCATTAGCAAGTTCCTACACAGAAACAAAGCTCATGTCAGTTAAAAATGTATTGTGCTTTCCAAAGTAAGTAATGTTTACTTATCGGAAAAAAATGCACTTACTTTATTGTTGGCAATCGAATGAAACGAATATCTGAAAACTGCTCACTAATCTCTGCAGGGCTAAGTAATTGATTCCTACAAGGTATCAAAAAGATTGGCTAATTCAACAACCTTGTAGCTTCAATTCACATTGCTAGTATGTTTTTGCTTTCAGTAAACTTCAATCAGTGAGTTTGATGATAAGTAACATTGATGATTCAAACAAGGTTCTCAGGAACAACAAAAAAAAAGGTTTAGCTATACCTAATCCGCAAGCCAGAAAATTTCTCAATGTCTTTGACATTGGAACCTTTGGGTTTAGTGTTTCTGGAGACTGGTTTAGGATTATAGTCAATGCAATCTTGAACAACACTTTTGAAGTCAGACAAGTCAGAGTGAGCCCTACGTTTAGGAGATTCATCATCCGTAAGATATCCTACACAAACATGACATTAGAGATAACAATTGAAATTCTCAACTGAGAAAAAAAAAGCATCAAACTTTACAGATATTTGAGCGAATTGGGTGAAAACAACACACACCCAGATCAATATTCCAATCATCAAATCTATTATTCAAGTGATTGATCGAACACACAAATACAGATCGGACTGAATTTCAAAAAAAAATACAAAAGAAAACCCTAAAAAATGGGGGAATCAATAAGTGAGGGAGAAGCTCACCAGGTGCTACAGCAGAAGGAGAAGCCGGTGGAGTTTCGAGAACCTATCGTCGTCAAGAGACAGAAGCAGATCAAGATCTTCTTGGTGGCTTCCCATTTTTTCAATTTCTCGATCCAATTTGCGAAGCAGATACAAACATGAAACATCTCTTCTATGGCGGGAGACTTGTTTCGTTGCTGCCGAAACACAAAACCGACGCCGTTTTTGCCGTTAAGGTGCTTTTTGGCCAAAACCCAAGAGCGACGCCGTTTAGTAATTAATGTATGTTTCACGCTCCCGCTTTGGCCGGTTCGCTAAAAGATCAGATTGAGTAAACCGAATAATTTGCGTGACCACTGTGTCGGCATGGCATTTTGTCTCTTAATGAGAGCAATAGTCAGATGTGGACAACTCTACGTAGACCATCAACAAATAGGCACTAACATCCAGTAAAAGTGGGACACGTAGTATAATCATGGGCTCAATGAGCCCACATATGATGGCCCAATATCATATGCTGACTGCTCATGTTTTTTGTCATGTTTCCGTCGATACCCGCCAATTTCAATAATTCTCCAAATGTGCCCCCAATATTTTTTTGTCAGATTTAATTCGATGGAACTCCTAATTCATTTTGCATTTATTGGTTACAACAAATTTAAAAATGTTACTTTCTTTGAAAAATACAAATATGTAATATTCATTTTTTTTTCTTAAGAGGATGGAAAAAACCAGAATATTGCCGGATTAGTTGATGGTTGTGTGTGATTGTGATAGGATCAAACATGCGAAAAGTATAAAGTTATGAGGAGGAATGAAATTTTCTTCAGTTATTAGTATCGAAAAAGAAACGGATAATAAAAGAGATTGGCTTCGAATTGATTCGAAGAGATAATTAAAAAATAATGAAAGTCTAATATTTTAATTATTAAAAAATAGAAAAAAACCCAAAACATTTGTCTCATCCGTGTCCTTAGCGCACACACTTTGCTTGCATTGTGCGCTTCACGATTCTCACGACATCTGTTCATCTCCACCGCCATGGATCTCAGTCAATGCTCCTTAATCTCTACGGATTAGTCAAATTCACTCACTTGATTTCACTAATCTCTAAACCTACCTCAGATCGACGGAGAAGTCTTACGTTTACCTCCGTCTCTTCGTTCCCCCCCCCCCCCCCAAATAACTTCGGATTCGTGATCTGTGTTCCCAAGAAAGCAGAGAAGAATTTGTTTGGATCTGAAACGGAATCGAGATGGGGTTTTTCAGTACGATACTAGGGTTTTGTGGATTTGGAGTTGGGATTTCCTTGGGACTCGTCATTGGATACATTCTATTCGTCTACTTGCTACCCAACGACGTCAAGGTTCGTTTCTACGATTTTGAATATTTTGTGATTTCTATATTTTATGATTCCACGCTTGATTCTACATTAGGGTTATTAGCAAATGAGTGAATCCACTTGTTGCTCACTTACTGGGTTGTGATGGAGGTATGCTCATATATGTTGTTACCCTTTTTTCACTTATAGGATCCTCAAATTCGTTCGATAGCTGACCAAGATCCCAAAGCTATGCTACAGATGCTTCCAGAGATACCACTATGGGTCAAAAATCCTGACTTTGATCGTGTATGTTATAGGCTATCTATATTCTTCTCCCTACTCTTGATATAACGACTTCTTTTGTCGCATGCTTTCATGTTTGCCCTTCTATCTTCTTATGAATTAGGTCGACTGGATCAACAGATTTATCGAGTACATGTGGCCTTATCTCGACAAGGTTACATACCTGGACTCATCTTTTTGTGATACTTCAGATTCTTACCTTCGTTTTTTCTAAATTTGTAATTTGGTCCCTCCAATGATCTATGTAGGCCATCTGTAAGACTGCAAAGAATATAGCAAAGCCCATCATCGAGGAGCAGATACCCAAGTACAAGATTGATTCTGTTGAATTTGAAACTCTTACACTAGGCTCTTTGCCCCCTACATTTCAAGGTGGGTTAATTCTGTCTTCTCATCTTCAATCTCTCCTTGAATTTTCTCTTCTCATCTTGTAACTAAGAGCTGGTGGGAAGTTGGTGGTGGAAAACACTAAGACCACATGCTATAAATGATTATGAATTGATTCCAGAACTTAAGATTATTACTCTTCTCTTTGCAGGGATGAAAGTTTATCTCACGGATGAGAAAGAGTTGATTATGGAACCATGCTTGAAATGGGCTGCAAATCCCAATATCTTGGTTGCCATCAAGGCATTTGGGTTGAAGGCAACAGTTCAGGTAATAAGATATCCTGCTAAGTACTAACTCAACCTAAAAGAAGGAGCGACCTACTTAAAATTAGCAATCATGATTCTCTCACTTACCAAGGAGCTTTTCTCAGGTGGTCGATCTGCAAGTTTTTGCTCAGCCCCGTATCACTCTCAAGCCATTAGTCCCAAGTTTTCCTTGCTTTGCCAACATCTATGTGTCTCTTATGGAAAAGGTCTGTGATACAACATTTTTATTTATAAGGTCATTTTTGTAGTAGTCAGCCTCATTATCAGATCTTTGGTAGAGCTTTGTGTTTGTGACTGTTCCTTGCTACTATGGCAGCCACATGTTGATTTTGGGCTGAAGGTTGGTGGAGCAGATCTTATGTCAATCCCTGGCCTCTACAGAATTGTTCAGGTTGATATTTTTCTCATACTTCATTCAGATCCCTGACTTGTATGACTTGGAAATTGATTTTTGAGGGGGAAGATATGATTGATCATCATAGAGACAACTCACTCTATCTAGTCTTCTAGTTTCATGAAGATTATTTGTTTCAATCTTGTAAGGCAGTACGGCTGATGAAACTGTGGCATCCTGTGTGGTATCTTGTTGTATTTGGATAATTCAATCTCTTACTTGGTGAAAGTGGTTTGGTCTTCTAGCTTTTATGTTTCTGCTGGATCCACTTTTTATTTACGTCTTTTAATTGTTTCAGGAGCAAATCAAGGATCAAGTTGCGAACATGTATCTCTGGCCCAAGACCCTTGTAGTTCCAATCCTTGACCCTGCAAAGTATGCCATTCTGCCTTTGTTTTTGTTGTTTTGAATCCGTGTCTTATAAACCTTCATTTTTGCTAAACTAATCTATATTCATATAATCTGCAGAGCATTCAGAAGGCCTGTTGGAATTGTCCATGTGAAAGTTGTGAGGGCTGTTGGGTTGAGGAAGAAAGATCTGATGGGGGGGGCAGATCCATACGTGAAAATCAAGCTCTCTGAAGATAAGATTCCATCTAAGAAGACAACTGTTAAACACAAGAATTTGAATCCTGAATGGAATGAGGAGTTCAAATTCTCGGTCAGAGATCCCCAGACTCAGGTTCTAGAGTTCAATATGTATGACTGGGAACAGGTAAAAAGCTATCGAAAGTGTGACAGGTGACACGGAGTTAGGATATATGCATATAATATCTGGGTTTTTTGCAGTGCAGGTTGGGAACCACGATAAGATGGGTATGAATGTATTATCTCTGAAAGAAATGGTGCCTAATGAACATAAAGCATTCACCTTGGAACTGCGTAAGACTCTTGAAGGCGGAGAAGAAGGGCAGACTGATAAGTATAGGGGGAAGCTGGAAGTTGAACTCTTGTATAAGCCATTCACGGAGGAAGAAATGCCCAAAGGCTTTGAAGAAGGACAAACCGTGCAGAAAGCTCCAGAAGGCACACCGGCTTCTGGAGGATTGCTTGCGGTGACAGTGCTTTCTGCTGAGGATGTTGAAGGAAAACACCATACCAATCCATACGTACGCATCTATTTCAAAGGGGAGGAGAGGAAAACAAAGCAAGTGAAGAAGAACAGAGACCCAAGATGGGATCAGGAGTTCACCTTCATGCTGGAGGAGCCTCCAGTCCGTGAGAAGATGCATGTGGAAGTGCTGAGCACCTCTTCCAGGATAGGTCTCTTGCATCCCAAGGTAACACACTCGTTTAACTCACACTAACAAGTGTTTTTTTGTGTTGGTTGTAATCTGAAAGTGGTTGTTGATGAGCAGGAAACACTGGGGTACGTGGAAATTCCGGTGGTGGACGTTGTGAACAACAAACGGATGAATCAGAAGTTTCACCTAATCGATTCTAAGAACGGAAAGATCCATCTCGAGCTTGAGTGGCAAACTGTCTCTTGATTTCTAGATTCGACCAAACAAAGAGATAATTGGTTTTGGTGTTGTTAAAAACTCTGTTGTGTTGCTGTACAAAAATTGGGCTTTAACTCTTAAAAACCAACATCAGATTTGTAAAGCCTCTTTTTATTTGGATTTGTCTGTCTTCGGCTTCTCTAATCTATGCTATTCGATAGTCTCACACTCTTATGTTTCATTCCACTGCTTCCCTCACTCTCTTTTATGTACAAACGTTTTTAAAACGCGTTTTGTTGTGACTCACATTTATAGTAGTTTTTCATAGATGGTGTGAATGCTAAGAAAGTTAGAACCTCACGCAGCTTTTAGTTGACTTGCAGACACAATTTCCCAACCTGCATTGCAAAACCAGAAGTTATATACATACACATTAATACTCATGGCGAAGAGCTTGTTGTTAATATACAAAATTCAATGAATAAAAAAAAACGAAATGCTAAAATACTAATTTGAATAAAACTTATGAGAAGTGGAGAGTAGTGTGGATAGATTTCCAAAAATGGATATTGTACATATATGTAAGAAAATGATACGTCGGTGAGTTTGGTTATGTAGATCTCATGTGTTCTTGGCTTCTTGCACGTTAACAAAAAAAAAAAAAAATGTTAAAATATAAATGTAACATTGCTATGAATAGTAAACGCTTGACAAATGATGTACAATCAGCAATGTACCGACTGTGAACAATAACAATAAAATCGAATAGCTGAAGCAAAGAAATAAAATCCAAATTAAAATTGCTAAAACAAGCATAGACTTTCAAAGGTTGTGGGATATAAAATAAAGAGTCTGATGCATGGGCCAAACGAATTGAGCATTTTAAGGCTGAAAATAATTTATGAAATACAAGTTGTTGGAGTTGGAGGAATAAAGCTCAAGAGATTTTATTTATAAAACAAAAAATATACATTTAGAGTTTAGACCTTATTAACTCCAAAATTGTGATTACACAATTTGTTGACATAAGTTGCATGTCAGCACGACTAACAATTTGTAGAAAACTAATAAACTGATTGAGACTTTTAAATCGACTTTCTTTAACTTCACGATCAATAAGTAATACAATAATAGTTGGTCAACTTATTTGTTAATTTGTATGCAGTTTCAACTTGTTTAAATTAATATATACATGATCAAGTGGAATAATTGTAAGTTGTTTACATATTCTCTCTTCAACCTTGAGCATAGCATAAGACGAGCCAGGAAATAAGATCAACCCCAAGGCTTTCTCATGGAGGAAACAAAAACAAAGACGTGAGAAAAAAAAATCTATCTTCAGTATTTTTTTTCATGAACAATTTTGTATGTATATGTTCATATGTATATATATTATGTTTCTATTTTCGATTTTTTTCTTACAGAGTTGACGATGTTGAGACCGTTGATGTTTATACAGCAAAAGGTTTGCTTAGTGTTGGTCATCGATATCTCGATGTAAGGTAAATATAAAAACTAATCATTTCGTTTTAGTTCTTCTTCTTGGCATATATATTGATTTTTATTGACTTTTTTTTTTGTGTGACTGTAGGACAAATGAAGAATTCGCCAAGAGTCACGTTGAGGAGGCCTTGAACATTCCTTATTTGTTCAAAACTGATGAAGGTGATTTTAATTTTTTTTTTTGCAAGAATTTCATTTTAAGAAAATAATGCATAAGTACAAAAAAACTTAAAGCTATTGTGAATTGTTTGTACTTTGTAGGTAGGGTTATAAATCCTGATTTCCTTTCTCAAGTGGCAGCGGTTTGCAAGAAAGATGAACATTTGATCGTGGTTAGAATCTAATATTTAATTGATTATAATTTTCTCTTAATAATGATCAAAGCAAATTTAATACATTAATAGATTAAGATTTTGGTTAGACCGTTTCCTAATACTAAAAACGATACGGTGAATTAAAGGCTTGTAACGCTGGAGGGAGAGGAAGTCGTGCTTGTGTTGATCTTCTCAATGCGGTGAGTCTTTATAAATAATATATATATGCATATTTGATAAGTTTATCTAAACCAAAATACATTCTACTTATGTATATAAATATGTATGTTGCGGTAGGGATACGAGCATGTGGCTAACTTGGAGGGAGGCTACTCGGCTTGGGTTGACGCTGGATTTGCCGGCGATAAAAACCCGGAAGACCTCAAGATTGCTTGCAAGTTTCGGCCCAAGGACAACTAAACCGGTCTGGTTTGTATTATATCGGTTTGATGCAAAATGAAAACACTTGAAAGTTGAAACTTGAAAATGATGTTGTAAGTTGTAACGTTGTCTTATAATAATGAGTCTCAGACCAGCCGAGTTCGGTTCGTAACTGTATGGGCCTTATTTATATTTTGGGTCTTTTTTTTGTTAAAGAATATTTTTTGGTCTTTTGGATCCAAACATTATATTATATGGATCTTGTTACTTTTGTAGATACTGTTTATGGGATTGGGCTATTTTCAAATGCCATACATTATTATTAAAAATAAATAACTATAGAAGTAAAATATATATATATATATATATGTGAAAATTGCTGAGAATAACTCATATTTTATATAAAATAACTAGAATAACTCACATTTCAGAGATATAACTACAATGTATAGTAAAAAAACAAAATTGCCATTATAATTTATTAACACAAAGCAATAAAAAGACATTTATTTTGGAAAAAAAACATCGGAATTCAACAAAAAAAATCACATTTTATCAAAAACTAAAACTTTCCAACTTCTCCTTTTCAGAAACCACAGATTGGGGATTCTCCTTCGTTCTTTACAGAAAATAAATCCATGAAAACATAGAAAATAAATCTGCAAGCAAGAGATAAATAAATCTACGACTAAGATAGAAAATAAGTCAACTATAACGTTAACAAAATATACAATAACTAAGTTAGTCAAATAAATCTGCAGTAATAAAAAATAAATCTGTAAGTGAAACTAAGTCTGCAATGACGTTAAACAACAGTACGATAATTAAGTTAGTCAAATAAATCTGCAGTAATAGAAAATAAGTATGTAAATAAAAATAAGTTAGTCATGACGTTAAAAACATGCGATAAGTAAGTTAGTCAAATAAATCAGCAGTAATAAAAATAAGTCTGTAAGTGAAAATAAGTCTGCCATGACGTTAAAAAAACATGTGATAACACAGTTACTCAAATAAATCTACAGTAATAGAAAATTAGTGTGTAAGTGAAAATAAGTCTGTCATTATGTTAAAAAATATGTGATAACACAATTACTCAAATAAATATGCAGTAATAGAAAATAAGTCTGCCATCACGTTATAAAAACATGTGATAACTAAGTTAGTTTACTAAATCTATAGTAATAGAAAATAAGTATGTAACGAAAATAAGTTGTCATGACGTTAAAAAACTATGCGATAATTAAGTTAGTTTAATAAATTTGTAGTAATGGAAAATAAGTTTGTAACAAAAATAAATCTGTTATTACGTTAAGAAAACATGCGATAACTAAATTAGTCTAATAAATCTGCAGTAATAGAAAATAAGTCTGCGATAACAGAGACGGAATGACATTTTCAAAAATATTGATAACTTTTTGTCATACTGGAATTAAATATTAATTGCATTATTGTAATTCAGTTTTTCCATACAAGCGTTTTAGAGGTACTTTTGAGTTTTAAAAAATCAAAAACACTCTAGCAATTAAAATAAAATATGGATTATTTTAGTTATTAATCTTTTATACTAGGTTATTCTAGTAATCCTCTATATATATATGGATGTTCTCTTAGAAACAAAACATTTCAAATGCTTAGAATTTAATCTTCTCTGAAAATTGTCTAGTAAAAAAGAGGATACAAAGGAAATTGAAAATGATTGTGGTTGATGACAAGCAACGGGAATCTAAATTATGATGCAACCAACATATGTTGTTCTGTGTCTTTATAGTAAGTGGTAAAAGGCGTGGCACAGGAGGCAATATTAACAGATTTTATACAAAACAAATTGATTAAAAAGGAGCTTTTGGTTTGACCAGGTCTAATCAGTTTGAGACCAAAGAGAACAAACTCATAAAGTCTTGTTCATATACTGTTAACTGTTAAGACAGTCTTTTCCTTGATCTACACACAAATAAAAGGTTCTATTACTATTACTATTACTATTACTCAGCTTTTTCTGTTTTTTCCAGCTATAAAATAAATTCTCAGCTTTATGAATAGCAATAAATAAATACGGGGAACAAATATTTAAATATAGTTATGATGAAGGAGACAAAAAGAGAGCAGCAAAAATAAAAAAGTGTTAAATTGAAATTGTTTCTCTATTTCTTTAAGCATTACTAATTTAAGAGTAGAAAACAAACAAAAAAGAAAGCGTGCCTTAGGCATTTTCCCTTCCACTCAATGCGTAGCTCATTTTATTTATTTTTTGTGTGATTAATCTCATTTTTTTTTTGTTGATTAACCTCATTTTACTTACAATGCACATTAATACTTGTGGAATTATAGCCACATTTAAATAATTTATTATGAAAATACCTATACTTACCAATGCTCTAGAATATAACTATATATATTTATTTTAAGAATTAAATATATTTTCTTGAATCATTTACCAAAGTAATGAAAATTAGTTACTCTTATGAATTACCAATTACTAGATCAATTCAAGATTAATAAAAGTTAGAGTATACAATCAAATTATTCCAAGTTTTATAGAAAATGTATTTTCATTTAGTGACATATTTTTCTTAATAATTGCAAAGACTTATGATGATAAAATAAGAGCTAAAGACTCATCACTCATGCATGCTCCTTTGTCATTATTCGTAACAATGGTATGTTTGTTTTATTCTATTATAATTATTGAAAAGACAAACCCATTATGAGATATGAAGATAGGGTCGTAAGTAATAAATATGTCTATATGTATTAATGTATTAATGTAAATGAAAAGATGCAACAAGTGACTTCTAAATTCAACTATTTTGTTATAATATGATGATTGAAGAGCATTACAAATGGCCATCATGATTATTTATTAATATATGTAAATTATAAAAAGTTTGAGATTTTAGTTTCTCACATAATATTAGCATCAGAAAAGCACCTCAATGAAGTCATGAAAAGGTTAA